>VZUI01042382.1:0-10410 GCA_013401135.1 Cettia cetti | reverse complement strand
CGAAAAAAAAAAAAAAAAAAAAATCACATTCTCAAGCCACTGTTCAACTTCTTAGATACTGACAATGGATCAATGTGATCCATTATAGACACTTCAAGGATGACTTACACTGTTGGTTTTTGGTAAAGCCAGAGTTTAAATGCCACAGTTTTAGAGCTGACATTACCAGTCACCAGTATGAAAAAAACTCATGCCACACACAAAGCTGGAAACTCAGATCAAGACTTGCAGCATCTTATAATTGTTTCTGGGCACTAAAGCAGTCTGATAAAGTCCTGATGTCATCCTGTGGTCAGGATGAAAAGAGTCACTGATGATATTGACACAACTGAGAGCTGCTGAATACTGAATTTTCTGCACTATAAGTAAATCTATAACACTGCCTACTCCTGGATTTGGCAGTTGAGGTTTCCAGAATACCAAGCCTCTTGCTGGGAGATACTGCATCACAAGAACTTGACAATAGCTGAAGAGGCACTTACTGCTCTCTCTAAGCTTTTCCTTGTTGGCTGAAAGACTTGAGAGAAGAGGTTTTAAGTCCACTTTGGCTTTCTGTAGCATTTCTAGGATGTCCACTTTGTTTTCAGAGTGGTCTTCCAATGGAATGGGAGCAAAGTAGTTTCCAGAGTTCTGGCCAGGGGAGAGAATGGCTTGCTCTAGACCTGAAACAGCAAAACCAGGAGCACTGCGACATCAGTTTACCAACCCAATGGCTCAAGATGAACAACACTGGCAACCAACTTCAACATGCCACTGCAAAGTTATGCCTCACACCCCTTGCCCAAGATCAGCTGGAAAGTCATCAGGAAGCACTGACAAGAACATTTATTTAAAAAGAACTTAGAGCTGCTGACTCTAAGAGCTTCCAAAAGAACACCAAGTGCTTAAACTGTGGGAGAATTCACTGTCCTAAAGCCTTATCTGCCATCTTCTTATTGAATGAGTAAGAGAGAATGTGGAAGGAGGCTACCTGACCCTGCACTGTGCTGCAGCCTTACCTGCTAGCCTCTCCAGCTCCTCATGAGGGGTAGATCTCAAGCTGCTTGACCGACTTCCAGAACGACTGGGATTAGAAAACCACCTGCTGAACCTGCTGGCAGAGACTGAACCTTCCCCCAGCACATCCTCTATCATCTAAGGGAGGGAAAAAAGAAAAAAATTCAACATAAGCAAGATCAACAACATCTCTGAGATGCTTTACTGTGCAAGCAAGATTCTTCTGCTACAGACAACTAACCAGATGTGCTCCCAGAGTTTCAAAGCTTCGATCTGCTTTTTTCCTGCAGTCAGTTAACATAACCCAGTGTACATCTCTGACACCAAATATTTACTCACAGTAAGACTAGCTGAAAAACACAATCAGAGCACTAAAAGATCATTAACTACACCATTTTAAAGTGGAAGTGTCAAAAGAATCCCAAGGATTTAAAAACCAGTGCATTATAAAAACATAACTTTAACATTTCTCCTGTCCTGAAGGACAGTACCCAGTTAAAGCCTGGCTCAATAGGCACAGGTGCAGTTTCAGGCAGCACATTTTCCTTTAGACAAAAGGAAGAGCAGCTTCTTCCTCTCAGAGAAATTGTTTTTTCCGAAACAAGGAGCACTCACTATTTACAACAGAGCAAAAAAAATTAGTATTGCTCCATTTGGTTTTGATTGTTTGACTCTAACATATTAGAAGAATTAAGACAAGAAATGTACAAACTTATGATAACACTTGTCACAGACATATCACCAGTACAAAGAAACTCACTTTTATGACAAGTTATAACACCTGCCCATCTGTATCATCAGCAGTATTTTCACTTGGGAGCTCCCTACTTTTGAAAGGAGTCACCATCCTGCACATACGCTGAAAAATCAGATTATCAGGTCTAAGGACACCATTTACATCTTCAACAGGGAGAAGGAACTCTGCTCCATGTATTTGTCAAATTACTGGCACCATATGATGACTTTTCTAACACAAGCAGCTTGTCCACATTAAAGATTAGGTCAGAAATATTTTTTTTTTTTAACCTCAATGTTTGTAAACCATGTCAGGTCTGTTTGCAGTCAGAAAATTTTTGACTTTTGACTGAATTGGTAGGTTGTGTTTATCCAACACAGGAGTAATAGTTCTAAAAAATAAATTAACCTCTTAAAGGTTAAAGTGATAAAGATTCAAACCCTTTCAGGCACATTTCCACCAGTGTCTCCAGGCTCACTGCCTGCCAGAAGTCTGCACAGAGGATGGGTTTGCTGCAATTCCCAGACTTAGACAGAAAAGGTTATCTTCAGCTAGACTAAATTTGTACAGTGAATCTTCTCAGAATATATCTTTAATAATTCCAAAGAAGATCCATTCAGAATGTCAATTTTGAGCCTTCAAGTAGTGACCAAAAGAAAGGAAAAGTAGTCAGCTAGTTTAACTCAAACACTTTGGAGATGGAGCCAGACCCACCCAGGGATAACATTTAGGCAGAAACATCCTAACACTCCAAAGCTAAATCTCTGTAAATTCATCTTGAACTCACACACTTCATAAAGGCACTGCCACCAAGAAAGAACTTTTCGCTTTCACAGAATGCAGCTGCAGCAAAAATGCTTCTCATGAATATACCCTCTCAAAACCCAGGAAACTCACTGAAGCCAGGCCAGGAACACTCTTATCCAAGTTAAAGAACTCATTGAAGTCAAACTCTCCTGGAGCTGGTTCTTGTAAAACAGCTTCTCTAGGAACTTCTTGATCTGCTGGAGTCTCATTGGCAAGGACAGTTTGCACTTCATCCTCTTCTGCCACTCCACCATTGCATTCTATGCCTTAAAAAGAAAAATCAAGTGACTGCTGAATCACTGAATTTGACTATTTCCTGTGGGAACAGTGCCTGACAGCCAATGCACTTGCCCTGGATTAGAAGCCCAGACCCAAAGGAACCCAGCCCCCAACTGATTCCTCATCAGCTACACTGTGCTGGCTCCTGCAAGAGAAGACAGCACCCACTGCAACTCGCAGCACAGAGCTTCTAGTTTAGTAAGATTATCTCTAGCTCAAAAAAACAAGAATTGTCACTGAACTGTGCACAAACAACTGTATCCTGATCAGCCTGGGCTGTTATGCCACACCAAGCACATACAGCTGTTGCAGAAAGTCAACAGCTGCCGCTGTTTTTTTCATCAAGAATACTTTGGCAGCTCCTGCCTTCTTGACATGGGTTCTGAACAGTCAGCATTTAACAAATACTGCTTCTCCTCCTTTCTCAGGCACTTCTCACTTTATAGACTTCTCAGCAAGCTTGCACAGGGCACTGCAAATAAATTGGGACATGGCTACAAACTCCTGTGCTTGAAACTGCACCACAATCCAGTTGTTGTCCATCTGCACAATTTCTAGCATTAAAAAGTCATCTTCTCTCTTGCCATACTGCAATTTTTTTTCTTAATAACCCAATGACTGCACACAAATTCAAGTCTCCAAATTCAGTTTAAAGTTACGTTATTGGCAGCCGTGTGCCCAGATCAGTGCTCCTAATGTTAGTATTATCATAAGGGAAAAATAATATTTCAAGTACCTCAGAGCACTAGCTTAATTTAAACAGAGCCTTCAGCACTCAGCAGGATACAGAAATGGACAAGACCTTTAGAATAACCTATCAACTTCTGATATCATTCAACATCTATACAAGGTTTTTTCCCCAGCCTCTTAATCCTACCTCTCTCTGGGGAAAAAAAAAAATCACCTAATTGATCTTTCAGATTACAAATACCATTATTACAGGCTTTACATCTTGTGCTTCAGGATGACCAAAAGCTATGCAAGTTTAAGATAAAGGTTTTCATTTACACTTGTCTGAATCTGTAACAGCCACCTCTACCCCCAGCAATCTGCCCCACTAGCAGATAAGCAGAGCTTTTGCGAAATCTGCCCTTACCTTCCTTCAGCGAGGCTGTGCGTCGCCTCGTGCGTTTTCTCCCTTTGTGATCTTCCTCCAAAATTTTATCATCAAAGCCTGTGAGCTCAATGGTTTCAGACTGACTTGTAGGCCCAGCAGAGAACCACTCAGGTTCCTCTTCAGTGTAGGAATCATTCCTTCTTCGCTCCCCAAAGACACGTTTGCTGTCACCAAATTCCCTCTGAAGGGGGATATTAAAAACATCAGCATTAATGCTGCTAATGCCAAAGATTCTTCCTCATCTTCCACCTTTCACACCAGTTCTGGGTATTTTTAAATGTGCATACCTCCCCTCTGTATGCTCTGTAAGCTTTTAAATTTTAAGCGTCACAGCTGAATTTCTGCTTCATTACACCAAAAGCTATTGATCTGCAAGGGCTTCTATAAATTCAGTTTTGCAGCCTGAGAGTTAGCAGTTCTTTTTTTTTTTTTAAGGTATAAAAAAAGCCTGAAAGCATGGAAAGTTCCCATTTGCCGAGGTTAAAGACAATGCTTGCTGACAACTTCCAGGTCAAGAATTACAAAGGAACTATTAGACTTTTCAATCTCTTGCTAGTAAAGGTCAGCCACAGACAGGGTTTGTCTGATAAACAGTATTACATGCATCCCTGTGGAGCTCTCTGAAGGAATATAAGTTTTGAAGCACCAAGTGCTCACCCTTCACACTCTAAGAATCTGCTTGCACAGAACACTTAACTGCTGTACACAGCTCCCCTGCCCCCAGTGCTTTTAGAGCCAGGTGTCCAAACCCCCTGACTTAAAGCGCAATCAGGAAAAGAAGGAACAAACCCTGAAGCGTTTATCTTTGTAGTCCCTGTCACGATCCCGGTCCCTCGTGTCCCTGGAATCTCCACCCCGATGGTCTTTGTCGAAGTTCCTGGAGGAGATGATCCTGCCGCTGCCGATCCTGCGGCCGCCGATGACACGGACACCGTCGCCGTCCTTCTCCAGGGGGCTCCCCGCCCGCCGGGAGCTGACCGATGCAGTCACATGACAGCCGCCGCCAAAGCTTCGCCTCTGCGGACTCAGCACTACATCCAAGTCATCTTCTTTCACTCGCTCTCTTGGATCTGCGAGTCAAAGACCACACAAAAAGCACTGCATTTAATGCATTAGTAAAGATAAGCTGCTGTCTGTATAGCAGCCTGCTGTCCCATAGCCTCGTGGCTACCCCGGGGCTTTTAAAGGAAAATGCTGGTGATTTATTTCTGTGAAGCTGATCTAGCTGAGACCACAGGAAGTGCAAAGAAAAAATTTACAGCTGGGTATTGAAGAACTACTGCAGTCTCCTAGGAAGGGCCTGCTGTCCCACTACAGACCGAGGTACCCAGCCTTGAGTTGCAGGGAAATTGTCCCAGGACTTGCCTTTTACATCTGTATTCACTATTACATGGCAAGAATAGGAGGATATAACTGACTCTTGCCCAGGTTTGTTCTTAGATAACAATCACCAGGCAACCCACTACAGTCTAGTTGGAACAATCAAGATTTCTTTGACACTTATCCTATGCAGTCAAACAATTTTCAGAGACTTTGTTCAGTCTCTTTAGTGTTATCCAGCAGGAAGGTTTTGCCAACAGCCCAGGATCAGTTTTGAGCAGTGTGCTGTAGAACACACTCACCTACTATCCTACGCATAAGAGAAGTCCGATCTGAATCCAAATCTTTTTTAAAGCTTTCCACTGGTGAAGTTCTTCCTGAAGTTGGATATAAAGATGCATGCCACTTCTCTGGATCCCAGACACCATCACTAGGAAAATAAAATTACAGGACGGGTTGCTACCTTGTAGTCTAATAAATACTTCATAATGCTGCTGCTGGAAACCTAGAATTCACAGGTTAGCAATCCGTACAAGTGAATCATTTTTCATACTCAACTTCTAAATCTGCCCTGCTATGGTTATTATTTCACACATAGTATTTGATTTCTTCTGTAACAGCAAGGAAGTATCAGAATACCTAGTATCAGATTTTAAGAGACTAGTTATTGGTGAAGCTTGCCTGGTACTCTAAAAAGCAGTTCAAGTAGATCATACAGTGCTGCTCTTTAGCATTTGGGTAATTTTACCTCAATCTCATGCTTGCACAATAAATTCACCTGGATAGTAGAGAAACTGCTGCTTAATAAACTTACAAATACCAGCCAAGAACACTCACCTCCATTTTTTATTGAGGTACAGTGACAACATGGGAGAGTAACCCACTGAGCAAGGCAGCTTGTTACAGCCTGACCCAGTCTGTACTAACACACCCATCTATGTTCTTGGTACTTTTTCCTGTAAGATTTGTGTTGTGTGAAGTTATGAGACCCAGCAGAAAATCTCTGCTCAAAGAACAAAATCCCTGGCTAGAGCACTGAGCCTTTCCTATTAGATTAGAACTTCTGAAAACTGGGCTCTGTAGCAGTCTGAGCTTTGTAGCATGTACACCTCCCAGCAACATAAGAGCACTTCTTAGCTAAGTGTTTTGTGCAATTTAAACTTTTATTTTGAAAGAAATGTATATAGCCTTTGTACAAACAAGAAAATACCTGTCATATTTTTCAGAAAGACAAGAAGGTCTTTTCTTAGAATAGGGACGCTCTTTAATATCCAGCAGTTCCTCCTAGGAAAAAAAAATTAAAAAATCAAGACTAGTTTTGATTCACACCCAGACAAGATCTAAGTGACTCAAACCATCTATTCCAGACTTCCTGTTCAATTTAGTGTTTTAATTTGACAGCCCAGGTTTCCCAATATGTTGTTTCATATCCTGTGAAATACAGCACTGACCAAACACTTACTGGAAGCACTAAGCCTTACTAGGCCAGGTTCAGTCCTTGTGAACACTCCAAGGCTGTTCACACCATAAATGTTTACATTTTCACTCCCCTGGACAGTTCAGCTTATAAGCAACACAAGCATAATGGACACCAGAGCTGACGAGTTCTCAAGAAGGAATCAAAGTTGCTGTGGTTAATGCTATATAAGGTTCAGCAGGTAAAAAAAGCATTAGCACAATTCCAGTTACTGGCACAGATGTGGAAATTCTAGACAAGCTTGCCATTTCTGACCACCACCAACACCAAGATATGTGTTATACAATTACCCATTGCACCCAACACCATATCAATGCTGAATGATAGCTCGTTTTCCCACTTTCTACCAGCTTTGAACAGCCCTTAGTTTACCACTGCACACCCTGAGCAGTCAGGCACTTGGCTGGCAAGCAGTGCAGTCCCACTGCAGCTGGGTATGTTCAGAAAGCATTATTAATGATCATCAGTGCCTTAAATCAACTCTGCTGCAGTTAAGATGCACATTTCTAGTTACACATACTCATTCTCCCAAGATCTTTCTTCAACCTGCCTCACTCCCAGCTGTACTGGACTGATTCAGAACTCTGCAAAGATCAGTGGGCAGTTGGAAGGACAAAGAAATCCTAACAGCAGATACCACACATCAGCCAAACTGAAATCTCCTTACCCTTCTCCCTCCAAAATACAATATCCTTCACAACTTTTACATCAATTTCCCCACGTGATTAAAATCAGTTCATTAACCATGTGAGTTTGACACTTCTTCTAGATGGCAATTTGGTAGTCAGACAAAACCTTAACATCTCCCCTGCCAAGCATCACCCTGTATTAGACCTCAGCAAAAAGAGCTTCATTAAAGGCAGCCTGGCCTCCCTGCCCACAGCTTCCCAAAATAAACTTCAATCTGTGATGAACATCAGCACTGTAATACTGTCAGAGCCTGATGCAGATACAAGTATTTACAGCCCTGCCCATCACCGGATTGGGAATGGGTTGTTTTGCTGGCCACGAGAGGGAGTCTGCAGGCTCTCATTCACATCCTATCACAATTCTTCCACTCAAGTGAGGAAAATTTGAATTGTTTCTTGCCTTTCATTCATTAGCTGTGCACCCTTGGAGGAACAGATTCCCAAGAACTAGAAAAGACACAGCTTAAACTGTACAGCACTCCTGTAACAGAGGAGATAAATGCTGGCATTTCCACATGTGAGGTTTTATGTTTAATTCACACACATTCTAAGCAGGACGGGGGGAAAGTGTGCTTAGCCGTTATCAAACAGTTTTAAGCAAAAAGCTTAGAACTACTCATAGTATGAGCCAGATGGTTTTTTTCCTAGTGGTAGGTCCTAGTGGTAGTAAGTGAATATAAACCACTAAAGGAAATAATTCCCCTTTCCAAATCTGCAGCACATACCCCAAAACAGTGTTTCCTCAACCTCTAATTAGTAGGAAACTGGAACACATGCAAATGCCCTACAATGTTGATTACCTCACCACCTCAAAATATTTGAGCTGTAACATGTAGAGAAACCATATGATGCGAAGTATTTTAACACAGACTGACTTCAGGTATTTCTTGATTTAGGCTCCTTAGAAACCAACTGATAAACAAGACTAGGCACCTTCTGGCACTAGTTCTGCAACTTTATCCTGGTCAGAAACTATAGGTACTGAATTAGCAAAGTTGAAGCTACAAATGTATTGGTTTCAGAAAACAGCCACCACCAGCATGGGCTGAACATTGCCCTAAAATGCAGAGCAGAAATTGAAGCTGCATTCAATTACCACACAAGAAGAGTTAGGCAAGACTGAAAGAGAATAGAGACCACTTTTACAGGAGAGGAGCTTTAAAAACAGCTCCTCTCTTTCACTTAGCAGTTAACTGACTAACTAGGTCTGAATAACAGCATCCTAAAAAGTCAAGGGTACACCTTCTCTATAAAGTTAGAGAGATTTAGGAAGCTGCACTATTCCCAAGAAGTTTTGCCAATTCTGAAGTACGTGGTTTATTGTTGATGTCTACTTAAAATAAGCCAGAGCTCTACTATCACAACAGAACAGAGCCACAATGATAATTTTTTTTCTTTAAAAAACAACCTACTAAAAAGCCAACAGCTCTGAATTCCTCAAGAAAGATAACACAGTCAGCAACAGTAAACTATCTCACCCCGTTCCACACTTCAGGCCATTTGCTGCAAAGTATCTTAACAGCTTTTCACAAAGCAATGACCACCTGTTCCCACAGCTTGCAGCCATGGGAAAATCAACCACCATTACAGACTCTTTCCAGAGGCATTTTTCAGCAGTGGTACCAAAACCCCAAACAAAATTTGAATCCTAAACCCTACAGCATATCAAATTCACTTAGTACTGAAACAATCTTTCTTTTTTTTTATTTGCAAGTTATTTGGCTCTTCTTCCACTCATACATATATTTAGGCATCACAGTTAAACAAAAGCACCCGTGTTAATGTTTTAACACTAACTATTGATTGGAGTCACAACTGCTTAAGCTTCCAGCAACCAAATATGAGCAACTCTAAGATTAGAAAAGGCATCCAGTAAATATATGAGAAGTCCTGATAAGATCTAGCGTCCTGCACCTTCCTAGGAAACAGCACCTACTGCAAGGAAACATTTTGGTCAACTTCTTTAAAGAACATTGCTGAAAGCAGAACTACAAAGTGCTTGAGAAAGCTGGTAGAACAGCATAGTTCAATCTCTACAATAATCTCTCAGCACACGCTGTAGGGTGCTCAGATATTAAAATAAGGTGGTGGGAAATAAAAGCATATCGAGGACAAGATTGCACAACTGCATCACATTTAACAAGCTGCTCATTTGATACCACCTTACAAATCCTAATCCAAGCACAGGCTTTTCAGCTTTCACCTCACTGATTCCCTCTCACAGGAGCCTCCACCTCCCACTCCTGCGACCAAAAGTTCCACGCACAACTCAGATACCAAAGGAGAGTGAGCTGACCTTTGTGTAACGATGTGGGTATTTAGTTGTAATTCTGTTCAGCTCCAGAAAAGCATCGCCATTTTCAGTTTCTGTTGCACCTCCTCTTTTATCCATGGTTACTTCAAAGTCTTTGACCGCGGAGCTAATTAAAACAAAACCAACCCGTCAGATTTCAAAGCGTACCTTTCTAGAGGGTGCATTTTCTTTCCAGCCGGAGTCAGTTTAGCACTTGGGCACAGCAAAGCAGAGCCGCGTTCCCCAAGAGCGCCTGTGCCCTCCCAACCCTACCCCTTCCCCCGGCCCAGCCAGGCGGCTCTCGCACAAGAGTCCGAGCGGCTCCGGCGGCGGGCCGGCCCTACCCCGCGCTCGGCGGCTTCAGCTCCGGGGGTATCGCTCTGCGGGCACGGCCGGGGCGCGTGGCCGCCGGCACTCGCACCCCCACACGCCCCGCGGGGCCCTGAGGGGTCGGGCGCCGCTCGCCCTGCGGCGCGGGGGAAGCGCGGCCCAGGCACCGTCCCGAGGCGCCGGAGCCGCCGGGGGGGGGGGGGGGGGGGAACGGCGGCGGTGGGGCAGGTGACTCAGCGGATCCCCGCCCGGCCGCACTCACCGGCGGGTGTCCCGCGCCGCTCCGCTCCGCTCAAGGCCTCACCGCCGCCCGCGGCGTTTCCTGCTCCGGCCACCGGCCCCACTCCGCCGCCGCCCCCCCCGGCG
>VZUI01042379.1:0-208929 GCA_013401135.1 Cettia cetti | reverse complement strand
AAGGAAGGAAGGAAGGAAGGAAGGAAGGAAGGAAGGAAGGAAGGAAGGAAGGAAGGAAGGAAGGAAGGAAGTCAAATATGGAAATTACAGGCAGCTCCAGCTGGGAACAAAGTTCTGCAAGCATGTATGAATCTTGCAGCAGCTACAGAAGAGGGGATGGTGTCAGTCTAGTTAGACTGAATCCAGAGACATGCCTTTTTATTTTTTTTTAATTGATTTTGGCTTTCCATTATTCCTATCCAACAAAGGGAGGTTTGAGAGGCCAAGAAATAAAATAATGTATTAATAAGGCTATTAGAATGAAGCTTTTTATCTTCAATGACTTTGCCTATGGGTTTCATACACAAGAAGTCCAACAGGGCTGGTAAACAGGATCCATGCCTTTAAAAAACCTAGCCCTACATCTTTATCCAATTGAAAACACTTTGTGTGAATGAGTATCATGAGAAATAAGAGGCAATGCTGGAAAGCAGCTCCCAGCAGCTATGATATGACAGTCTTTCTGCTCCTTAGTAGCCAGTTTGTATAGACAATGGTGTGATCTGAAGGCCCTTCATTGTGGATCTGCTTAATGTTTTGAATTTGTATTTGCTAAATGCAGTATATGACCCTTCTCATGTGAGGCTGTGTTTGAAAGCACTGAAGAGAGTAATTTAAAAGAAACTATAATGTTCTTTGCAGGCCTCATATTCTTTGCTATAGCCTGAACACTATAGCAATTATACAATTAGAGACAGCTCCAGTCTCTGCCAGACACAGTTTTATGTAAGAACAGCAATTGAGGGCAATGAAAAAAAGAGAAAGAAACACATTAAAGTTTAAAACTAGTGCTTTGGTGTTCTTAGTTCCTATTTTTCCCTAAATCATTTAGAAACCTACCCCTTTGACCTCCTTTTAAAGAAATTGAATTAGGAATCTCCAGGCACTTTCCTCTTGGTTTGATTTCTGGAAGTTATAAGAATGCCAAAATAGCTTGGAGAGGCTGAGAGAAAGAAGATGATGTTCAAAGAGAGTCACTGGTCAGTTTCTCATTTATGTAAGGAATAAGAAAGTTCTTACCCAGATGGATCAGATATGAATTTATCTTCATGAAAGAGGAGGGATCCTGCAATAACTGCATTAGGGAGCATTGTATCTGTTGCAGCAATTTCAGGAGACTCTTCCTGGATTGTCCTGGCTGCACCCTGCATGGGATGGTGTCACCAGAGGTTTCTGTGTCCCTGCGAGGTCCTGAAGAGTGGTTGGTCCCCATTCCCTGTCTCTGACCAGGTTACAAAACTGCTTTTACTCATTTAAAGATTCTCACTTTACAGACACATTTTAAGTGAGAAACACACATCACAATCTATTTTTATGGTAAGCAACAAAAGGTGAGCTTTTTTTACTTTTCATTCACCTCTCACATGCATACATCCATCTGCTCTAGCATCTTGCAGGTTCTAGGTAACCAGAGCTTAATAAAGAGCCTCTAAAGAAAAAAAAAATCATTTTTAAAATGCAGTTACTAGTTTTCAACCCTTCCCAACTCAGACTGAACCTCAAAATAACAGTTCCCCCAAAAGAACTCCCTTGTGTTAACTTACGTACATGAGAACAAAACTCTTTTCACATTAAAATCAAATAAGCACGCTGTAATTTACTATCCATTTCATGAGGAAAAAGCAAGTAATTTTGGCATTGCTTATATTCCTATTAATGCTGACCCAAGTGGAAGAGAAAGAGCTCTGGGATCACAAAGCAGGGTAGGATAGCTAAGGGTAAAGGTGAAATTTAGTGAGAGGCATGAAGACTTCAAAAACATTTCATACAGTAGGTATGGTATGCTATAAACAAAGAAGTAATAAGATTAGGTACAAATACGAATCCCTCACATTACAAGAGCCATCTCCATGCCACAAGATTGCCAAAATTCCAACCAGTTTCTAAACCACTATTTCATGTCACTTAACATTTACTTCTATGTTATTTATGCTTTTTCAGATAATTAATGATTTAAAATTCAGATGAAAAGATTTTGAAGATTAACATACAGTTTTAAGAGCCATTTTTAAAAATTAAGACATTTTGGTAATAATGTTGCACTGACCATTTTTAGACAGGTATTACTACACTGCTACAAAACTTTTTAAGGCTGACATCAGCAAGATTCTGGCACTTTATAAAATCATGTCCCTATGTTGGCATAAATATTAATTTCCTGCTGGCCTTTCTATACTCCCCAAAATCACTAATTTCTCAAAGGAGAAAGGCAACCTGCCTGATCTTCATACAACTTAAATGGGGATTGTATCCTTATGTATCACCAAAGGGCCAGGACTGCAATGTATAATTGTCTTTTGATATTTTCCTAGAGAAATTTTTCAAGTCAAAACATGATGCAGCTCCAAAATATACCTGCATGCTAGTAAGCATGCAATTGGGAGACTGTGCTCGCACAAAGAATGCTTTGTTTATTTGCACCTCTCCATCTAGTCATTAGAAACCAGCACAGAAGGAGCAAGCAGCCCTGGCACAGATTTAGCTGCAAAATTTGACATTTAAAAAAATTAAATTTCTGTGTTCCTGAGATTTTAGTTTTTTGCCTATGTTCTTCTGCAGCCCTAGGAAAGGCAAGTGAGCAACCTGAGGACAGCTCTGAAGGCCAGCAAGTCTAACCCCACGCTTCAGCATCAGATGCTGTATGCTCGAGGGCAGTTTGGAGGCAACTCTGAGTGTGACAGAGCGTCGCTGCTGCGGGGCCTGAGAGGCGCCTGCTGGGGCGATTCTGCTCCCATCCCGAGCAAGGGGCAGACGGAGAACGAGCAGATCCCCAGCCAAGGGGAGCTGTCTTTACCTGTGTGAGGGGAGGCGAGGCGGACGGGGCCTCGCTGCGCAGGGCCGGCACCCGCAGCCCGCGGGAGGGCTTTGGACAGTCCCTGGGCAGCTCTCCACCCCGAGGCTCGGCTCCGGGAGGAAGAGGAGGAGGAGGCAGAGCCCAGCCATGGCGAGGGGAGGCTGAGGAGGCTCCCGCTTCCTGAGCCGCTCCCGCCGGCGGCGGAGCTCGGCGGGGCGGGGAGGGGACGGGCAGCGCCGGGAGGCGGCACCGCGCTCCACCTGCCCCTCTGCGCCGCGGGCAGGGATGAGGCGGCCGCGGGCAGCGGCTGGCGCGGAGCACCCGGAGTTTGTGCGCTGCCCGTGCTCGTCTCCCTGATGCTCTGAGCCGGAGTCTCCTCCTCTCCCCGGGCTCGCACCCGGGCTGGATGCTCCGCTCGCTCTTCGCTTCCCTGTCACAGCCGCCGGCCGCTTCCCGCCGCCCCGCAAGAAATGGAGCCGTCCGCTGCCCCTCTGGACACCACTCCGGACCCCGCCATCGTGCAGCCCCCCGGGGCCAACCCTCCGGGCGCGCCCCGGGAGCAGCAGCAGGAGCAGCTGCGGATCGGGGAGAGCGGGCAGTTCAGCGAGGGGCTGGAGGACAGAGGTGAGCGCCCGTCCGTCCGTCCGTCCCCCGCCTTCCTGCACGCTGCCCTCCGCTGTGGCGAGCCCCACCACCTCCTCTGGGTCCCGAGGCGCCTGATCCCCACCCAGACGGCTTCTCCGACGCCCTGTCCGCAGCATCCTCTCGCTCGCTCTCCGGGGCCCGTACCGGAGCCATGGGGAGCCATGCCGCCGCGGCAGCCCTGCCCGCCCCCTCCCCTGCAGCCCCACTCCGGCTCTTGCCCCCCGAGCTCTCCCCTCCAGCCCCGCTCGCCCACCCCTCATCCCGCCGCTGGCAGCCGCTTCACATCCCCCCGCGCCGCCCTCGAAGCTCTGCCCCGCTTTAGCTCCCGTGCGAGCGCTCCGCGACAGCTTTGAAGTATTTTTATAAACTCTATTCGTGGCTGTTCCCACCTCGCCCGGGAACTTGCCTGCCTGGCGGCGGAGCGGCTGCCGGCGGCACATGGCTCCACGGGCAGCGCCGGGCGAGGGGCGGGGGCCGGCGCGGCTCCCGGGGCTCCCGGCAGGGCCCGGGCTTTCCTCGGAGGCCGCTGAGGTGCCCAAGCCGGCGGGGTGGTCGCAGCCGCCCCCCGGGCAGGGGCAGAACGGGGCGTTCCTGGGGGTCCGCCCCAGCCCGGCTGGGGGTTGAAGTGGGGGACTTGTCTCACGCCTTGTCTCCCTTCCCCCACCGAACTGTGCACTTCCAGACAACTCGGTTTTTGTTATTTACTTAAATACCTGGCCAGGGAAAGAAAGCTGCCTGCTTCCAAACCGCGTTACGCTTTAGTGCGAAGCACATCCATCCCGGACATCTGTTCAGGGCTCACTCACCTGCCGCCCACAAAGGCAGCTGCCATTTTAACCCTCCCCACTGCCCTGTCCTCCACAACGCCTCCAGGCTCCTCTTCCACACAATTTGTCTCCATCTTTTAATTTCATCTATTGGCTTCCCTTAACCTCTCTGTTGCCTTTTCTTCCTTTCTCATTTTTTCAGCGTCCAGGAGTCCCTTTTGTGTTCTCAGTCTTCATCCATAACCCGTTTACATGTAACCCCCTCTATCTCCTGTTCCTTGCCCAGCTTCCCGAAGCCTGTACCTGGTCACAAATCGTAGACACAAAGTAGAGGAGTGAGGGGGAAGAGCACTCACCGCCTTCCTGTCAGGTTCCACTCGTGCTGGGGCTGGGAACAGCCCTGATTCACGGGGTTCCCTCGCTGTCCCTGCCAGTGGCTGAGGACAGACATTGTGCCTGCCTGAGGGCGAGCTGAGGCTTCAGCTCTCTTCAACATTAGTGAGGAATTTTGATTGTGGTTCGAGCAGAGAAGTTTGGTTACAGAAAATTTTAATTCGTGCCCAGGATGACAGAGCTAAAGGTGAAAGCTGTTCCTTTTGGCATTAAGGGTAATTCCATATAGTGTGTGTTATGCCTAACCTATTTGTTTCTATGAGGGAGATGAAGCTAAAACTGTTGATTTAATTTTCTGCCTTGCCTCCATGCTTCTTCTATGGCCCTTGCAGTACCTTTCTTTTTGCCTTTCCTTTAGTTACTGGTTCCATCTATATCAGGAAAATTCACATTCATTGTAAAGGAAAATCTGGTATGCTTTTTGCAGCTTGTCCCTGTTGAAAATGTGAAGTCTGTCCTTTTTAGATTGTACTTTTCCCTACGATCCTTTCCAATGAATCATACCAGATCCAGTTATAGAGACGATGCTTCCATGTTTGCTAAAAATAAATACTAACCCTAAATTTTGGAACAAGATATTTGCTCTTTAAGAGCCAGATCCAAAATCGGTGATAATTTTGTGGATGGGACCCTTGAATTTACATCTTTAGGTGAACAGGTTTTTTATTAGCCTTATCTGTTCCACAATTTCTAACTTGACATTTTAAAATGATCCCTTAGCCAAATAGAAAAGTACTTCTGGTAAGTCAGCATATGGTAAAGAATATCCTAGAATCACTTCACAAATATGCCAAGCTTGTGTTCTGCAACTGTTAGGCAGGTTTTTTTCTCCTTCTGATTTTTTTTATGGGAAGAAAATCTGTTAATATGTGAAGATGCTGAACGATAAATTAAAAATCCAGTTAATTTAACCAGTTCATCATCTTTTTTATACCTTAAGGATATTCATGTGTTAAATAAATTATTGGCAATAAAATTACTCACTATGTTAATTTCAGGGTGGAAGGGTGGAGAAATTTCATTTGTAGATAGTAGCTTTTTATTTTTGTAGCAGTGCAGGTCATACTGAAAGATTAACTTTCATCCTCTTGTGGATGCTTAAAACTTGTTTTCTTATGATCAGTGAAAAAATATGGAGGTTTACCTCATGAATTTTGTTCTTGTGTGTAAATTAATGAGCTGTTGTTGCATCTAATTAATTTTTTATTCTATGGGCTTGGTAGTCACGTGAATGAGTTTGTATTTTTCTGTGCTGGCCTCAGGACACTCATAAGAATTATATGATCTTTCTTGGGGGTGAAAATTTTAAATACAGAAAATATATTTGAATTATTTCATGAAGGAAGGGATCACCTCGCTGACAGCCAGAATATGCCAGCCATTTTGAGAGACAGAAACACACACACACACACATAGCAGAAGTGGGGAGTTTTATAAAGATTGCAGGCTCTGTCGTGCTGGACACGTGCTTGACATGTGAATAATAATCAGGAGTGCTGCACTAGCTCTGGGGCTTATTATTCATTCCTCAGTTTAATTAGGATATTGTTTGATTTGTAAGTATCAACTCTGTATGTTGAACTTCCTGGGTAATAGTGACATGTAGCCATGAATTAAAAATGTCTTAAAAGAAAGAAACGGGTGAGGATATCTGTCATTCTGATCTGTGTTTATTTGAGGTTTGAAATATTGAGAACCAAAATTGGCTGAACAAATCTTTGCTTAATGTTCCAAAAAGATTTGGACCATAATTTAAAATCCTTGGTTTGGGGAGGGCACTGGAGGGGTGAATACCCAAAATGTGAGAAGATGTGTTTTCTCTATGGTTTTATTAGTAGAAATCCCTCCTATGTTTCAAGATGTGTTGTTGAATTACCTCATACCAGACAGCAATTAAACTGTACATCGTTATATATAGTAGCAGAAGATAGGCCAAACATTTGTGGGGGAAAAAAAAATCTTCACACAAATGAAAGCAGGCATGTGAGAAATATTTGAGCAACACTATCAGTAAAAGACTCAAACCTTTTGGAGTTGCCATCTACCAGTTTTCATGTATTAGACAGACAAAGAATGCTCGTAATAAGAAATACACATAATTTCAATATAGGGCCTGGTCCATGCAAGTTAGTAGATTCTTTTCTATTCATAAAGGGCTGAGTGTGTAGCACAAAGTGTGATAATATTTTAAATTTTCTAAAAATACAGTACAGGCATGAAATTCTCAGAGTGGCTTTCTGAACTCCCATAAAAAACCCCTTCTGTGCTTTATTGTAGCTGAGGTGTAAAAAGCATAAAGAATTTTTTCAAGACAGCACGTATCCCACCAGTTATGCTAGGATTACAACCACTAATTTTAACAGACTCCAAATGGCAGAATAAAATCTGATGGCTCAAATTTGACCACCCCTGGCTGCCTGCCCCTCTGCTGACACATTGCTGCCCCTGAGGCAGAGATGTTTGATTCAGTTCTGAATTGATTTCAAAACCATTGCAGTTTTCAGCCAGTATATTGCAGTCAGTTGAAATTAATATCTGTAAAGGTTAATAAACTTGGTTAAACATGGTGTGGATACAGGAGAACACTGAATCCAGATCAGATGTCCCTGCCTTGAAAGTGGCAATAGCCACCAGAGAGAAAACTGGGGAAGGTGAGGATAGTAACAGCTTCAACTCTTATGTTTTAATCTGGTGCTGAGTCTGACAAAGCCCCTGTTCTCCACCTTTGTCTGTTTAAACCAGCTTCTCAAAATCATGCTGTTAAACCAGTGTCTCTGTTCAATGCATTCAGTGCAGGCAAATCTCTCTGAAAAGTGCTCATCATCTGAGAGGAGCCACCCACATCTTCTGGAGTAACTCATTAACAAATGTAAAGCCATCAGGTTTTCTCTCCAGTTAAGCAGATTTGAACTGAAACTTGATGGTAAAAAAGAATGTGTGTTTCAAATTAGATGAATGTATGAAACATAATCAGAATGGGATATACAGAATGGAAAGATATAAAATTCTGAATGCATTTTAGAAGAGGCTTAAGACTCAGACTGAGAGAATAAAAACCAAAGAATATTGTTAATTTAATTTTAATCTGCATTCTCTGTGATTTAAGATCAGTGGACAAAAGACTTCCACAGACTGAAAGCATCAAAAAAGAGAAAAAGCAATAGCATTGCCTTATGTTCAACAGCCTCCTGCACTGATGGCAGCAAGGACAGAATTGGTTCTTCAGTTAGTTCTAGATGGGAATGTGTTCTTACCTCAAATGGAGGACAAGGTGCTTCAAGAGGCTTTTTCAGCTGCTGTGGCTTTGATTCTGTGCTCACTTGTGCTTTGATGATCAATATGTGCAGTGTATCCCTGTGCATTGGGAGGTTATTCCACAGGGACTGGTGAGCAGGATTTTTTCTCCTATGTTAACTAGCCCCAGGATCCTCAAGTTCTGAAACAGGTTTTGATCAGAGGGCTGTAGAGGTACAGGTGGAAATCAATGATCTGTGGATTTCCATAACTGGAATGCAGTGCTCTTTTTAAGGGATTGATGTGTGGGTCTTTCTTTGTGGAGTCAAAACAGCTTGTGTGTGCTCTTCTTGCTTACTCACATGTTCCTGGTGGCCTCATTCACTTAACCTTAGTAATGTGGGCAGGATTTGATTCTGTACTGCTTCTGTGTGTAATATAGAACATAAATGTGTGTTCTAGGGCTGAACTAACACAGCTGTGTTTTTAAATGGAACAATGCATTGTTCATACCTTCTTTGCTTATTGCTTATCAGGTTTACTAGAAAGCAGTACAAGGCTAAAACCTCATGAAGCTCAAAGCTACAGAAAGAAGGCATTGTGGGTTTCCTGGGTCTCCATTATTGTCACACTGGCTCTTGCAGTGGCTGCTTTCAGTGAGTATTGGGAATATTTTAAATCTTCACACCTCTTCCTTTTTGTTTTTCTTTTGGTCTCTCAGAATTTCTTTCTTTGTGGAAGCTTTCTCATTTTTTTTTCTTTGCAACTGCTAAAGAGGTTTTTCACTAGACTGCCTGTGTCTGCATGGTGCTCATAAATTAGTAAAACTGTTGATTTTTTTCTCAGAGTATGGGGTTGTTGAAGGTCGGAGAAAGAAACAGGAGATGTTGATTCCTGCTAGCATTTATGCATGTGGAACAGTTCATTTTGGAGAATAGTGTAAAAATCATTATGCAGTGGGTTGCCTTTTACCAAAGAGGTCAAATATGACAATTTATCTGCTTGGGATTTGTAGTGGGAATATTATAATAAAGAATAGTGGATTTTAAGGGAGAAATAGATAATTTGTCTGTATTACACTGACAGATAACCTAAGACAATGCTAATCTGGAAGAGAAATTCCATTTGCTTTTTAGACCAGTGTTTTTCTATAAGTTTCATGACATTTTTCTAGTTTACTTTTAAACAAAGAATTTGAGTGGGAAAAAAAATCCAGACAAAACCCAAAACACTTTTATATGGGAAAGAAAAAATGAAATCCATTTCTTTTATTTCAAAACAGGAAAAAATGCAATACTGTGTAAATACAAATTTTAGTTCAATGCAGGTTTGCAAAATACGAGCTTTCTATCTTGGGCAATTAAGTACCACATTAAAGACAAAAAGAGACATGGAATGTGGAACAAAATCTTTGCAGTGGCACAATTTCTGTTTTAGAGAAGGAAAAATCAGAAGTGATTGAATTTATGCTTTAATACAAACAAAAGGAAGGCTCTGTCTAGGAGACATCAAAGAAGTCTCAAAACATCATTCTTAAGCTTGATAAAGACTGACTTGTATTATTGTTCCCCCCTTTTTTTTGGAATCACAGCAGCGTGTCTTTTGTTATTCTAATCTGCATTGTATGACCTGCTGCTGGAAGTTGGTGTCAGCTCCCAGGAGAGGTGATTAAAATCTGACCAAATGGTCTCTGAAAAACTCAACATATATTACTCAGGGCAATTTATATGGAAACACAGGTACAATAACTTGGTTCAGAAATAAGAAAAAAGAGGAGGAACACTTAAAAGCAGACTCTGACACTGTAAAGAATTTGAATCTTAACAAGAGAGTGAAACAAGTTTCCATTTTGTTCTGCTTCATGGAAATACAGTGGTCTGTCTTTGCTACTGAAGCAACATAAAGGTAAATACTATGATACAGAATAACCTTGTTACCTATTAACACTATACTTTTAAGGAATATTGTGATATGGCTTAATTTTGCTTTTCATTTTCATTTGCCAGGGTTGCAAGAACTAAGTGTAATATAGATAACTAAAACTGTGTCTTTTGAATAGATCCTTAAAAACAATTTTTTAAGATTATTTGGGCTGAATTAGGGTTTTTTTTTCTTTCTTTATTTTTGGCTACTATGATATTGTTTAGAGAAACAAACAACAGCAATGGATGTAGTCCCTGTCTGGATATACTATGGCTACATATTCAGCTGGAGGGGATAGGCACTGATCTACTGAAATCAAGTAGCAGACTAATTATATGTTTTTGACATGTATCTTTCCCCAAGGTGAAACTAAATTTATGAAGAATAAAAGAGAAATCAGCACACAGATACATATTAAATCTGTATGGAATCTCTTAATAGGTAGTTGGCAGTTAACTTACATGCCACAAAAGCATTGCCAGGGCTTTTCATGTCTTTACTATTAAAAATTTTTAATCTTTGAGGAAAATACGGTGTCTTCTGGGATCACTTTGCTGTCCCCATGCAATTACAGAAGTTCTGCTCATTTTATTGTCTCACACTGGCTGCTCACTTCCCCAGTGCTGTCCTTTTATCAGGTTCCTGTAGCCAATCCATGAGTTGGGAGAGATGCCAGGTGACCAGAGCTTGCTGCCTGTTTGATATAAATGTCTACTTGTCACTTTGGGGTATCTGACACTGACGATTCTTTGCAAACAACTGCTATTTAAAGCATCCTCTTTCCATTGTACCTCCTGCCTGTAGTGGTGAAGTGTTAAAAACACAGCCATGATGTTCCATTTCAGTGAAAAACAGGGTCCTGTTGTGGCAATCGTTGGGCTACACTAACTATTCTCACTGCTTTTCCTAACTCCCCTCTAAATTCCTCATTTAAATTCCTGAAGCCTTATAGGCTTCAAAATGCTTTCTTGCAAATGTATATGACATGATATGGTCAAGATAGTAGGCCAGGGAACTGATGTTGTTTGACAATTGTATGAAAAATGCTCAGGGGAGTGATGCCCATATGGAGAGTAGGGAAGAGGTTCAGGAGCCTCCTTTTCCAATCAAGTGTTTGTCAGTAGACTTCCTTTCTTTTTTTATGGTCCACTCCCATCCTTCCTTTCAAGGCTGGTCTAGTTGCCTCTAGTTGCCAATATATTTTTCCAAGAGGAGGTTGGAATGGTTTATCTTGACTGATAGGAGGTATTTTCTTTGGTGGGGTTATGGTGCTGCCCTATTTGAACTCTGAACATTGGTAATTTTGAAGGAGACTGAAAAATCTCATGTTGATGTGAACACATAAAGTAGTTTCCTTATTAGGTAATGTTTATGGCAAATGAGGTTTGAGATCATAGACTCAGAGAATTCTAAGGCTGGAAAACACCTCTAAGATCGAGTCTGATTGTTAACCCAGAACTGCAACATTCATGACTAAACAGTGTCCCTAAGAGCCACTTTCACAGATATTTTGAACATTTCCAGAGATGATGATTCCACCACTTCCCTGTGCAGCCTTTTCCAGTGCCTGACCACCCTTTCAGAGAAAGCTGAGCTAGGCTAGGCTGGGTATGGAGCAGAATGACTGCTTAAGGGAAAATGAAGTTGTCACCTTTCATTCACTAATATTGACAAGTAGGACTTAGACCATGAAATCAGCTTTTCCACTTAGCTGAAAGAACAGATCTCTTACTGTCAAGGACTTAATAAACTTAATTTCACTGCAGAAATGCTGTACTTGTAAAAGAGCATTTGGAAGTTCCAGCTGCTGTCTCTGATGCAGCTCCTGCACTCTGTGGTAACCACTGTGGTCTCATGGCTCTGAGAGCTGTTGCAGATGTTGCTCTCCAGCATGAAATTGCACAAGGCTTCAGTAAAATCTCTCTAGACTTAAATGTGTGAGATCCTTGAGGTTGGTAAAAACCCATGTATCCTCTTCAGTGGCTGAAAATTTGGTGCTCTCAAAATATTCTGGCACTGTTTTGTGCAATATTTTCATGGCCAAATGCTAATCAATGCCTGGTGAATAAATTAATTTTGTTCTTCATTTCAGTGCTGCCTGAAATATGCATACTTGTAGAATTCTCATCAAGACTGGATTTACTTTGTTATAAATATATAGCAATAAACAGAGTCTGAGCATGATAAAAGTTATTAAAATGAACATTAAATTATTCCTTAGCACCCCAAGTAAGTGCCAGAATAATAATTTTAATATCATTATTTCTGGATTACTGTAATATAAGAAAAGAATGATAACAGAGAAAAGAATGATAACAGAATAATTTTTTTTTTGTGTATATCTGTGTGGTATAAGGCTGTACTAATTTCATAAGAACAACTTTTATTTCTTTCTGTAGCTGCAATATTGTGTGTTCATACCGAACCTAGTTTAAGAATCATAACAGAGAACAGGTGGAATAGAACTCCGGTGTTTTGAAACCCATTATTCTTAGTTTCTTGACATTTATGTTACTGAAGCATAATTTTGAAAAATATACAAATACAGCTTCTGCTGTTGCAGTTCAGTTTCTGCTCAGGCAGCTAATCTCTGATAATATTGTCAAAGCAGAAAACAAGCTCGTTCTGTCTGCTGCTTTTTGTCCAGTGTAGACTTGTGATTCACAGAAAGCAGTGTGTTCATTCATCTTCCTGATCTGATTAGCCAAAATCGTTTCACAGTGAATGGAGGAGTCCTATCAATACATCAAAACAATGTATAGACCAAATTCTGCACTGAAGGCTTGCTTTGTAGCTGGAGACTGAGGGAATATTTAGAATGTAGGGGTTTGTAAATGTGAGCTTTGTGAAGGGCTGCAGCCAGCCTGTCCCAGCGTGGCCAGGGCAGGTCTGCATCAGCCCTGGTCCCTGGGACAGTGGCAGGGGCTGTCTGCAGAGTGCAGGGCAAGGGCAGGCAGCTGGGTGATCACAGCTGTCCCCAGGCTCCTCTGCAGATCCTCTGCAGATCCCCCTGTCAGCTCACCACGGGCACAGGTAACGTTCAGCTGGGCAGAAATAACTGAGTGCAGCAAAAAGTCACATCCTGCTAAGAGTTGAGTCTGGTGTAGTGAGAGGTGCTGGTGTTTTGAGGAGGTGAATTCCATTTATCTGGATCAAATCTCAGGTGGAAACTCGGTAGGTAGAATTCTGTGAGTGGGAGTATTTTACAGGATTAGCTATTGACCCACAGATAGGATATTAAATGTAAATGCAGACACTGACATTCTGATTTTATATATAAAAAAATTAGTGTTTTGGAATGAATTGCTGGAAAATGATTTATCTTAGTGAGCTTCCACATACTGAGAGGCATTTTGTTTGAAATGTGTGGTGCAAATGCTTACAAATTTCAGATTAATGCCTTATGCTAATTCAGATTCTAACAGTTATAAATGCCAACAAACTTAGAAATTGTGTATCCAGACCCACTTTTTTTATTGGAATGACTACACTGAGTCATAAAGTCTCTATGGGTTGGCTGTAGGACGTGACTACTGGTTTTCCTCTTTGGTGCATGCAGATGAAGTTGCTTGGGACAAGCATTGAGCAATTGAAGTCGTTGTCCTCTGGATGCTCACATGTGGATGTACTGATGTAAGCAGAGACAGCTGAGATGGGGAGTAACTGTATTAATGTATTGATGAATATATAATTTTCTCTGTGACCCATTCCTATTCATACTTGGAAAAATTAAATATATGCAGGCTTTCCCTGATGTTTGTGCAATAATTAGTTTACTCAGGGCACAGCTGTAAAACATAATAACACTAGGAAAAAAAAATTAGGGGAAGGTTCATGATTCTGAGGTTCTTTAGTTTGGATATTTAATTCTTTAAAGGTCACTAATTTTAGACAAATAATGGGCATTCAGCACTCAGGCTGGGGTTAGAGTATTTCGTCTGGAAACCTAAACAGAACTCTCTAGGATCACAGAAAATGTCAAAAGTCTTGGTCCTTGTGTTTTCTCTTCCAGGAATTATACAGAATTTCATCTCTCACTCCTAAAGAGCGTAGGTTTTTTTAGATTTTTTTTTTTTCTTGGGTAGAGCACATTACACTTATTCAGAAAGTTACATTTCAAGTCGCAATGCCATGCAAACACTTAAAATCAAGTAGAAACTAAATACAGAATAAAGCTCCTCCACGATAGTATGCAGATCCCTCATTTTGCATGTTTCTCAGGGTGTTTAATTACATCAGTTACAAAAAGACAGATGCTGCAGGGTTGTACCTCACAGAAGCGTTAATGAAATATGGAACTCAAATTCCCAAGGTGGAGGTCTGATATTGGTGACTCTTGTGCTTCCCTGACATCCTTGTTACAGCTGCACCACTACAGGTGAAAATAGAGTTTGGTGCTAACCATGTTACACTAAAACCTAAAGGACAAAAAATCCATTGCCTGTGCAGCACTGGCAGAAGACAGCCTTTTGTATAGGTCAGTCTGTACTTAATAATGACAAAATGCAATTTTCATTCACTGAAAATGAAATGAGAGGCCAGTAAGGGCCTGTCTATTTTTTTTTTCCAGGCATACAAAGCTCTAAGTGACTTTCTTGGGAGGAGAAAATAACATATGGATGTCAGGTTCAAGACTGATAGCTGTTGAGCAGAAGTGTGGGTCTAAAATCTGCAGTGCTTCACACTTCATGAAATCTTTTCCTTAGCTGGCAGGGAAAATGATGGTAGAAGTCTGTGAAATCTAGAACAGGCTAGATAATGATATAATGTATTTGAGCAGCAAACAATTAAAATATTGTTGCTGTGGTGGAAGTTTGTTAATAGAGCTGAATTTGTGTTTAGATGCTAACCTTTAAAACACACTAGTCTGCCGTATTTTTGCATTAGAAAATTGCAATTTAATAATTGCTTATGTTAGGTAGTTATTATTTTCTCCTGAGAGAAGATCATCTCAAAGAATTCTGAAATTAAAACAGGGTGGTGCTGATGATGAGGGAAAACCAGCACTATAACACGACTCCATGAAGAGTGAGAAGTGTGCAAGTACATTATCTAGGCTGCTTAGTGTAATAGTCACAACAGTTCTTTCCTTTGTTGTTTTATTTTTCCTTTCCAAGGTTTTGTTGGGGTTTATTTTGTGTGGAAAAGATTGAAATGAGTCTGTGCAAAATTTAGACCAGTAAGAATGGTAATGTCTTTCAAATTAATTGACATCTACGTTATGTAATGTGGGTAATATATGTTATATTTAAATTACAGCAGGAGGATTTAGACACTTGAAATTTGGTCTTCAGTTTTGCCATCAGATCCCTGCTTGGATTCTGCCAAAGGCAACCCCGTGTTTGGTGGTTCAGAGATTCCACTGATGAGAATACAAGCTGCAATATACAAATAAGTATAAATAACTACATGTAATTATTGTTAAGTAATTGTATGGATGTCATGCATCCTACTCCTATCCCTGAGAGAATTCTACTGTGCCATTACACACAGGTGTAGGCAGAGGGTTAATTTTTCTTGTGGGGAAAGAATTCAGCACTGAATGGGGAAGGTTTTAGGCAGATCACTTGGTGCTAACTGGGTGGTGTGGAAACTTTGTGCCCTACAGCCATCCCCAGCTTGTAGTGAATGAAAAATGTGTATCTCAACTAAAAGCAGATGGAAGTAGTTAGAGGGGGAAAAAAAAGACTAATATTAAGTTTATTGCATGTGATTGGCATTAACTGTTATCCATAAAGAACCCGCTTGAATTTTACATCTAAAATTGAAAATAAATGATCTCTAGCACTGGTCTCAATGGTTGCTCTTGCTGTATTTGCTGCATCACATAAGTGGGTGTACATCTGCCCTTTGAAGGACCATCCCTGCAGTCTGAAAAGTCAAATGTATTTTAATTCAATTGCTGTGGTATCAGTTTCACAAAGCAATGCCTCAGCTGTTGCAGGCTTGTGCAAAGGCATGAATGTATTAACAGATTTCTTTATGGATGCCTGATATACCAACAGAATTTGGTTTTCATAGATAATTCCATATTTTCTCTGCTCTCCCAATTTAAAAATGCACTTCTTTGCTTATTGGCAAAGGTGGACTGTAATTCTATGTATCTGGAGCTGAAAATCAATAGTAATGTCAGAAAAGGTATGTTTAATATTCATTGTGTAGTTTCACTTTTTTGTTTGAATTTTTTGAGTTTTTAAAGCACTATTGGATTCAAACTTCACAGGCAGCAGTGAAAAGTAATGAAAATCAGTTCACAGCTTTCTTCTTAGGTTTCCTTCTGCCAGAAATTTTAAAATACTCATTTTTAATGTAATATGCAACAAAATGTAAGCAACAAAATGTAAACTTGTACCTCAGATAATTTTTAAAATAAAATTCATAACTGTTGCTTTACTGGGGAGGTTGATAGTGCCTGATGTTATCTTTTTGACACTTATTTTCTGTGATTTTTCAGTAACAGTGTTTGAGTTCCTTTCATTGAAAGTAGAAATTTATTAGATTTTAATACTTTCCCAGTACAGAATATTATTTGTAAATTACTCATTTTATTAAAGCTGCACTGTAGGAGGATTTAGTAAAATAATCTCATAAATAACTTGTGTTCTTTATCCTGAATTCAAGCTCTCAGCAGCCCCATACCTTGAAGCTGGATGTGAAGCCATGGTAGTGCTCAATGAAAAATGGGAGCTGGGGGAGGATACACAGAGTGGTAGCAGAAAGATAACAGAGAATGATCAATAAAACAAAATAAGTTGTGTGAATAGGTGGCACCACCCCTGATGAGGTCAACAAGCCAGTCTGAGCTGAAGAACACTTTGGTTTCTGACAATACCTCCAGAAAGAGCATAAACCTCCTGTCCTGGCTACTCCTACTGGCCACATGTCATGACACTTTGTGAGAGCAGGCATGTTAATACCGTGTGAAAAATCCAGTTTGATAAATCCAAAGATTGGAGAACTTTGATACATCG
Organism: Cettia cetti; assembly: GCA_013401135.1. Lineage (NCBI taxonomy): Eukaryota > Metazoa > Chordata > Aves > Passeriformes > Sylviidae > Cettia > Cettia cetti. Next base: position 192,163 of record VZUI01042379.1, on the reverse strand, counting down.
TGCTAAACGGGTGGTACAACCTGGTGGAATTAGTTTGGTTCAAATGAACGTTGTGGTAGTTTTTGGTAAAGACTGAAACAAAAAGTCTGGGGTTTGGGAAAGACATGATAACTTTTAATGGACACTGACCTTCATTTGCAAAGCAGTCTTCTTCAGAAAAACAATAAAGCTCCTGTGTGTCTCTTCTGACTTTCATGTATGACTTCCATTACTGTTCTTTTTCCCTCTGGATATTGCAGAGAAAGGGACAGAGAAGCTTATCTTCAGAGTTCAAAGAGGCAGATTAGTCAGTGCTTAGTCAAAGAATGACCAGGAATAACCAGCTGGTGTTTTGCTAGACAGAAGAGCTGCAGAGGAAGTGGGATAGTCTGACAGATACCATAAAAATAGGTAGACAAGAGGCATCTGCCTTCCAGGAACTGTTACAGGGTAAGTGGCTTTTGGCACTTGCACCACAAGCTCTCTTTTCTGGAGAGATCTCTGAGCCATTTTTGTGCCAGGTGTGATGCTGAGAATGAGTAACATCTACTGCAGAACAGGATCTTTGGCTGAATCCTAAATGGAGTTTTCTCATCAGATATGAGAATTGTTTATCTTCTGCTATTAAAGATTTTGCTTCCAGGAACTGTTAAGTACAATGTATCTTTTCAGTATATCAAAGTGAAGAAAATACACATTTGAGTGCATTGTCCACTGATCACATTCTTTAGTGAAACATCTTAATGGCTAAAGAATGACAGTATTTCCTCAGGCTCTGAAAAGAAAAAAAAAATAGAAGAAAGATTTATTATTGTTCAGTGGGAGCTTTAATAGGATGGAAATGCAGCCTGCAGAGTCAGCTAGGATGCATAGTTGGGGAAAAAAAAGTAACTTTATGCATTCCCATTCTGGTAGGGAACAATAGGCAGGTTAAGGTTTGCTTGAAATGTTGATGTTAAATTCACATTTGGTGTGAATTAGGTGTTGCTAACAGGTCCATGGATAGCACAGGGCAGAGCCAAGCACCCTGCATCAGACCTGGCCAGCATCATGGGAGCCAGAGACAAAACTGATGCTGATTGCAGTGGTGGCAGATCACCTCCTAAATGCACGGCACAGGGGCTGGGAGAAAACTGCTCAGCAGCTCGAGACAGCCTGAGCAGCCCTGCTTTATGGGGATCAATTTGCATGTGTGCTGGAGCGTGCTGCCAGGAGTGAGGCAGACAGATGTAAGGCATCAGTCTCAGCTTGTTGTGTAAAACAGGGCTGTGTGTGTGCCCAGGGGATTATTGTGTACCTCCCAAATTGATAGACATCCCTATTCTCTGACTTGCTGCTGAGGCTAACATATATCAGGCTATAATGTCTAACTATGTGGAACTAATAGTACCCAAAAGAGCCAATTCATCTGCTCATTTTTGTGGCACATTAAAAACTAATAGTAAACTGTGTCTCTTTTTCATTTAGCATGACTTGATATTTCTGTGTGCAATTGCCTGCAACAAGAAAAGGAGAGATTGTTTAACAATCTTCTCTAGCCATGAAAAAATAAGTCAGCAAATTAAATTATTAAGATTTTTAGTTAAAGAGGTAGAAATCATAGTTATGTGCCCTTTACCATGTGAGTTCTGATTGTGGGAAACCCGTGGTTACTGCCTGTGAATGTGTCAAAAAACCAAGCCCACAACTATCTGATGCTGAGAAGTGGGCAGGAAAAGGATTCAATTTTTGCATTTTGGGTCCTGCCACTTTGGCAAACTCTACTCAGGGGGAAATTTCCTGTTACTCTCCTACTAAGAGATACTCAGTAGGTTATTGTGTGTACATTTGCCTGCTGAGAAACATCTGGTGGATGGAAACAAGACTGTGATTTAAGGGATAATGTTGCTAGTGATGTTTAATGGCTTGTGGAATCTTTAGACTTGAAATCACCTGAATACACTTAAGGTAATTTATAGGGACAGATCTTCAGCTGGAGGCTATAGATTTGTTAACTTCCATGGGTTTATTTCAATTTGAAACAAATAAGCATCAGTCCCTGAAGCTAAGGCAAATGGTAGGATGAACTTGTACTAGATGAGGTGTTCTCAGACTCTGTTTAGCATCTCCTTGGTGTTTTGGTAATAAGTTGTTTCTCACTTTTGTGAGGAAATATTTGCTTAAGGCAGTCTGTCTTGACTCTTACAGGCATTTTTAAACACTGGGGAAAAAAGGTGAATTAACAGCAACTCAGATCCTGCTAGGTTCACAGAGGCTGGGCCAAGAATTTGCTCCAGGGACTCTTCTAATCCTGGGCATAGCCCAAGTTTTCTTTGTGGCTTTGGGAAAATGATTTTACTGCCATAAGCTTGTTCTCCATCTGCACACATCAGGCTTTGATAAATGAAAAGGTAACTGATATTTCGGCCAAAAATGGGAGTGTTTTGCTATATAGTAGCTGACACATTTATATGCTACTTAAGTCTTTCAGAGTGACAACATGCTCTGAATTTTTTATGTGCAGTTGTAGGAGGGCATTGCTGGCTGCTCCATCTCAGTATTAGACCTACTGATTTGTGGGATAATTTCCACAGTTTGTTGTGGTTTGACTTCTGAAAGCTATTTCAAAGTCACAGAATTTCTAATGCTGTCATGTACTGAATCAATTTAGATGTGTTTGACTTCTTGTTGCCTGTGCAGGGGTAACTTTAAGGTTGAGTGATGTGTTTTGTGCTGGTGGGTTTTGAGGGACGTGGTGCTACTCCTGATGTATTTTAGTGGTGCAGTTAATCCAGTTACTGATGAGCTGGGATGGTTTGGAGACAATTTAGAGTAAGAGGAGAGCCTTGGGTAGTTACATAGAGTGGTGGCTGTTGGTGGAATATCTTCACTTTGTGCAGGGCCTTTCAAGGTCCCCGAAGTACTTAAGGGCTTGAATCTTCATTTTTCTGCTTTATCTTTTATTTTATTCTCCCTTGGATGTGGCAGAGAAAGGTAAATGTTACTAACATTGTTTTTTCAGTGCTGGCAAGCTTATGTTTCTTCTCTTCCTTTGACAAACCATTTTCATTGGTTTGGTAGAGGTCGGAAAGGATTTTTACAACTTGAAACTTCTGTCAAATGAGTACCATTGAGAAATGGACAAAAAAAGGACAGGAGAATGCTAGGAAATAACCAGTCTTGAGTTCTAAGTACATGAAGTTCTTGGGATCAGGGGGGAAATCTTTACAGAGGATGGCAGTTAAAACATTTGAAAGTATCGTCAAGCAGCTAGTAAGGTGGTTTTAACTAGTGACAGTTGTCTGGAACACTTTAGTGAGGCCTTGAATCTCAAGGAAGAACCTATTTTGCCATGTATCTGTTTGACCTGATGTTCAGCATAACTTTTCACGTCTGGAGTTATTTTTTGCAGAGCTATGCTAGGTTTATTGCAGGTACTTTTTCTCTTTTTGGGAAAAAATGAGCCAGAGGTTTTTATAACAAAGCTCAGCAGTCCAGTAGAAGTTCAAAGTAAGGTTTGAAAGCTGTATAAAAAGTGCAGTTGGATTTCCTGAGGTTGCCAAATGTTTTCCTCTTTTTTCTTTGCTTTTATGTATGTGTATATATATATATATATATATATATATAAATTTGTCAAGAGTTGAACAGACCTTTGAGGTTTGGCTGGTTCAGGTGTGGCAGTCTAAAACTAGGTAAGTTACTTTATTCATAGAATAGACAGATTGGTCACTGCCTTTACTACTCTGTAAGAATCTGCTGGTAATTTGTAACTGAGCTGAGACTATTTTTGAGGGCATGACACAGGGAAGTGAAATGGGTGTCTAATGGATCAGGTTAGGTACAGCATGTGTGTCCCTGGAGATTGCTGTGGTGTTGGAGGATGTCTCCCTACTCCTTGTAGCTGCAAAAATAAGCAAAAGTCCGTTTATGAAGGCTAAGGAAGTGTGCAAACATGAACACTGTCAAGCAGAATGGTGTCCCTGATGGATTTCTTAGGTGGCTGGAAGTTTGTGTTCCCCTATTATAGAATGGAAAGTCAGTCCTTCCATGTTTTAGAACCATAATAAACAGCTTTCTGCGTATGAAGTTTCCCTTTATATCTCCCCCTGGTGTGTTTAGAGTTCACTGTGAAATAAATGCTGCTCTGCAGTGATGGTGAGGCACACTGGAGTTTAGTGAGTTGGTGATTTGTTACCCTGCCTGGGTACTCTGCACATTTTCTGCATAGGCTTCCTGCTGCAATGCAGGTTTCAGCTGGGCAGTATAAAACCTTGCTGAATTTTGCTTTTGCAAAAAAACCGAGTCAAAATAATAAGCAAACTTCTGTAGTAGAGGAGAAAAGGTCTGCTAAATATGGTATTTCTTAGACAACATAAAAAAGCATCCCAAATGCTGGGTTAAGTTTGTTTAAAAATTAGGGTAGATCGTGCTTATTACTGATGACATCAGTTTTTTTATGACCAAATGCACCTCACTTGTTTTAAGGACATGTTCCTGTGATGCTGTGTTCTTTTCTGAGCCTGTTATACTTATTATTCCAGTGCCTGGCATGGAGAGAACTTCAGGTTTGAGGAAGAACTACTAAAGGGCTGTTGTCTTGCCTTCTCTTTACAGCTACTGCAGCCTTGTATGGCATTTGAGGATGTGGATGGGAAGTAGGGAAGATGTTCAGAGAAGTTCTGAGGAACAGGAGATGATGTGCTAACAGTGCATCTATTGGGTCTACAGGTTAATCCTGGGAGGGTTTCAGTGTTCTGTGGGTCACAAAGTCCTGTTGTCAAATCTTTGGAACAGACTTTGTGTTCCCAGTGTCTTTGCTATTCTCATGTGCACTGCCCAAGCTCAGTGTTCCTCAAATGAGGAAAAGCCAAAGGGTTTTTTAATCATCACATGGGCAGATGACTTAGTTGCTTTTAGAGGCGGGAGTTGTTTTGATGCTTGCTTTGCCTTGGTGCTTTCTTGGTTTTACTGTGCTGTTGTATAGAGGTGAGCACAATCAGCCTTTCTTTCAACAGCAATCTTAAAAATGTAGTTGGGCCTGAGGACTCTGTGGCTTTCATATAGATGAAGAAAGCAGACATACTCCCAGTTGGAAAGAAGGGATGGGATCCAGTGATGTCAGTGCTAAACACAAGTGGAAACAGACTCTTCAGTGGATCATCCAGGGTAAAACCCATCAAACCTGGCAGCAAACTGCTTCACAAGCAGGGAGGTGATATTCTGTCATCCTGCCCTACATAGGAGATGACACGTGGGAAAACAGATTGCACAACTGGGTTGCAAAGAAGCTGCAGGACTATCAAATTGGTTTGGAAATCTCATGCAAATGTATAAATATAAGCATGCAGATGCTGTGGTTTAAAGCAAGGGCACAAACTATGGGTCTTGCTGAGAAATATGTAATAAGAAATTACTTTGAGAACATGTAGTGCTTCTAAAAGCATCTTCTCAGTTCCAGACCAAGTAAAAGCTCTCAGCAGAGCTGGGGCTGCTCAGGGAGAAGAGTTATAAAACCAGGCTTGCACCCTTGTGCACTACAGTCAGTTCCCTCACTGCTTGGCACAGGGAGCAAGGGTGCTTATGGCAGATAATGATACGACACTGGTTTTATTCAGGAGTGTCCTACACTGTCAGCGTTTGAAACACTCAAAAATCTTTGAAGAAAATACACTTTGGAAGGGAAAGAATTGAGTTTTCTGGAGCTTCTGGTATTCAGCTGTGTTTCTTTGTTTTAATTTCTCATACAAGTATAAGGTTATTCAAGAAGAGTAGAGGTCACATGAGGAGCTGACCTTTGCTTGTAATGAAATCTATTTAACTGTCATTCATGTGATACATTTTGCAGTTAGTTTAAGAAATGATATTGCTACCTGTCCCTTACAGGCAGTTTCATAGTTACAAAGCAGTTTCATTCCAAAAAGCAGCAGATTTGATCTTTGGTTTCTATGTGTCAATCTCCAGGGTCCAATTAGGAAGGAATGGAAATGGTTCTTCCCCTTTTCTGGTGGCCTGGGATTCACATTTGCTGGCAGGTAGAACTGCAAAAAGTATTAGTTACTACACAGTGCAAAGACACCTTTTAGACCTAAACATTTACAATCTGTTTTCTCAGCTCTGACTTTCTGTGTGTGTATGCAATGACTTCACTAGGTTAGGTAAGATGCAGGGAAGTTAATAAAATGTATCCCATTAATGATTCTGTGTAGCTCCCCTGCTCAAGAAATGTATCTGCCCTGATTTCACTTCTGTAACTTCAATCAGAACTGATTTTTTTGCTTTTGTGTGCTTCTGTGTCTGTCTTGTGATGCTGATGAAATAAAGATAAGGAATGTCAAGCCCCTGGGTCAGCAGAAGATGCTGATAAAGGGGCTCTGTTTGGGAGATGCTTGGTATTCTTTATCTTCCCTGCAATCAATAGAAATCCTTTGACGTAGGACAACATCAATAGCTGGGAAGAATTTGACATGCAAAGAAGTGCATGGCTTTAGGAAAATCTGAATCCAGTTCTGGTGCTGGTAGGGCACTTAACTATTCTGCCACCACATTGCACTTAGATTTTTTGAGGGCTGCACTTGGTTTTAGTAATTGTGATTTAGGATGAAAAATTAGAAATTAGATTTTTAAATGACTGATGCAATTTGGTTTGTTTTCATTGAGATTATTCATGTTGTATTCCTAAGCCTTAGTAAGATCCATGATCTTGGGCTTTGAGATTTTCAGGAAAGAATATATTTTTCTAAATGTTGATGTAGTAGAATAAGGTATAGAATTCCTCCACTTTTAGGCAGATATGACTGTGCTAGATAGTTACAGAAAGAAAGGAAATACAGAAGATGCAGGGACTTAGGATCTTGAAGGAGCTTTAGAAGCAATTACATGTGGTTTTATTGAATTTCCTCCTTTTAGTTTCATCTATTAAAAAAACCCCAAACAAGATTGTTCAGAATTCCAATAGATAGGGGCAAACCCCCTGGCCTCAGAGGTGGTTTTGTAGGATTTTTGCTCTTCCTTCAATAGGTTCAGAATTTCATTTGCTAACAGTATTAATTATTGCAAGGAGTATTTGGTTTTCCCCATTAGAAAACATTCCCCTTGGCTCAGATGACCCTTCTGGAATGTTTTCTGCCTTTGATTGCTGTGATGAAATGCCCAATGTGAATATTGTTTTCTCTACATGAGACATTTGTTAATTCATTTCCAGTGGTGGTCAACTCCAAGTGGAAGAACCAAACCTAACCCTTCATGTCCCACTGTTCACAGGGGTGTGGTAGCCCTGATTTCCTTCTCACTCCACGCAAACTTTTGTCTATTTGGCAGGTGGAAAGAGGGAAGTTTGGGCATTAAGAGTTACTAATCTTCTCAGATTTTCATTCAGCCCCTTTGGTGAGGGCTGCCCTGCTCAGTGTTTCACTTGAGAGCAGCTGCCAGCCTGAGTCACAGGGAGAAGCTCCCAGGCAGTGTTTGCCTCTAGTGCCATGCCCACTTCCACTGACACTGGTGAGGGATGCAGAACATCCTGTTACTTTGCTGTTTTGTGAAATGGTGATTAAATCTGAGCTGCTTTAGAAAATAACAAAGTGATTCATAATGCTGCATGGAGCACATGTTGAATTTGGAGATTAATAAAATTGGTAGGGTGGTAGGGATGGCTGCTTTGAGCAACTATCGAGTTTCTGACTCAAAAATTAATTGACAATTTCTTTACTTTCTTCCCTGAATTGTTTGGGTTACAGAAAGAGAGAATTTGGCTTTAAGGGATAGGAAAGCAACAGAACCTGGAGACATGAATTCTTTATGCAGTTCCATTATTTTCCATCAAATTAAACCATTTTTCAAATAGAAAAGTTTCTTAGCTTTTAATTTTTTTTTTTTATTGTGATGATAGATGATTTGTCAATCAGATGAAGAACATCAGGCAACCTCCTCTCTTCTGTGCTCACTGTAGGGGCAGTGATGCAATATTTCAGATATTTCATGATACAGGACTGTCTTGCTGATGTAGTTCATATGGTTAGTTGCCTTTAGCAAGAGTTAGGTCAGCCTTGAATGTAGTAGACTCCAAAGCAATATGTTTGAATGCTTTTCAGTCCCTAGCAACTGAATGGCTTGTCATCCCTAAAATTTAAATTAAGTTCTCCAGAAGTCCTTGAGAAAACAATTGTTTTGTAATTGAGGTTTAGGATTGAAAAGGAGAGGTTGGAGAGGGAGAAGCAGACTCATTCTGGACAAGCACATTACCCTAAATGCTGTTTGTTGAGACTGAGGGTCCTAAGAAAGACAGGAATTGTGTTTGCCTGTACTTCAACCCCTGAAGGAGTAAACAAGTAGCTCCAGCTCCTCTCCTCCAGATGGAGAAGACAACACAGATGCAGCCCAGATTCCAGTTTTCTGTTGGGGTTCTACTGACTCTTAAAGGAAGGTGAATACAAACTCAGAGGCAGGTCTGGTGGATGTGGTGGGTTGTTGGGGTACAAATCAGTGGGTAACTTGTCTCCTCTGATACTTCTTCTCTTTAATTTTACCTTTGTCTTCTGAAAAACAGGGTTTTTAAAAAAAATCTCTGAATAAAAAGCCAATAGAATAAAAACACCATTAGAATTACATTACATGCTTGGTACTATAAGGCACTATTTTAGAAGTTATAAATTTTAAAGAAGTGCATATTCCCTTTCTCTTTACTCCTTTTCCCTCATACCTGTTGGTTTTGTGGTTTCTTTTTTTTCAAGTGCCCACTTGTTTTGAATCTCAAGTTATGCTTCATTCAAGTGCTTAAACAATACATTTCAGACCATTCTGATCACTGAAAACAATATTTTTTATTACATTTTTATCATTCCAAGTTGAATGTATGTAGTCTTGGTTATACATACAGTAATTATTCAGGGGCAGATACTGTTCTTAGGCTGTTACCTGGCTTTAAATAAGATGAACATTGATATCCTTGCTGCATGGTGTAATTTTAACCAGCTCCTCATTGTTTCTGTAATTTCCCTGCTTCTAACTTTGCTGTTGTTTTGATCATGTTTCAAAAGTGCATATTCAGGTCCCAAATCTGTGCTGTATTTTATGCTTCTGGCTTATTATTTATCACTAAATGCCTGTGAATTGGTTCATATTTACTATTCCATGCCACTGGGAAGGTTGTACTGAAGAAGAATAATTTGAATACTGATTTTAGAAGCCTAATTTTGACTCTTAGTATCTCAGATCACCTCTTTGAACGTTCTCCCAGTGGATAGTTTTGTATTACATGATATTTTCTTAAAATGTTTAAGAGGAGTTGTTATAGAAATACTGCAACTTTTTTTCTATATCTTCTTCATTTTAAGGGAAATTTGTCTGCAATATTTTCAGAATTATATTTATATTTATTAATGCTTAAGGACTCATAGGCCAGGGCACTGGCCTTCCATGCAGTTGTTTTCAAGATCTAACCCATTGCTGGGGATTAGCAAGTTGGGATTTCAGATTTAATTGTGTTTCTCATGGTGTGCCCTGTGTGAACAGGCAGCTTTTGAAATTTATCAAGTCAGGGATTGAAGTCGATGAAGTTGTGAGGTTTGAGTCAATTCTGTCAGCATTCAGAATTTCAGGAGGAAGCCTGTGAGTGCTGATGACTGGGCTGGTTAACAACTGCTTGTGAGGAGTGTTTTTGTGACAAATGTCTTTGAGAAACACAGGATTGGTTGAAGCACATTGCACTAGGAACTGAAGATGAAGAAACAGTTGTGTAGCTGAGAAGAGTATTAATGAATTACTGACAAATATTTATATATTGGCACCTGACCTGCAGGCTGTGTTGGGTTTCCATGTGTAACAACACAGTGATTATCAGAAAGAGAGCAGAGCATGGTGAGAGTCCTCATGGGTACTTCCAGTAATAAATATAATTGAGCTCACTGAATAAGAGTCCTAAATGTGCATTGATTTTTGAAAAGAGAAAGAAATGGCAAAATGATTTCCAATTAAATATTTATTTTATTAGTGCAGGAGTTCAGGAGGAATCTTATAAATTTATCGCTGTGCTTTGAAGCAATCTACTGGGGGAAATTGTAATTTTCAAAATTGCACCATGACTTAAATTTATACCAACTCAAAACACCAAACTGTTTTAACAAGCTCTGTGCTGTATAAATGAATAGATTAAAGCTGTGTTTGTGTCAGAACCTGAAGGTGCTACCACTGTGGAGTTCTACTCCAGCAGCTTTCACACGTCACATGGCAGCTGGGGAGGATGCATTGCTATTAAATCAGCAAGGCTATCAAAGAAAGGGCCTCTGAGGTGTCTGATCTATTTCATCTGATAATTAAATGGTAATTATGCAGTCAGCCATCCTAGTGTAAAAGTTTGTTTAAGGCAGTGTGGGAAATGAAGATCTTATGTAGAGATGGAGAATTTCTGGGGGGTATACTGTGCTTTCTTGATCCCTAAAATTTAGTGTATCAATAAAAATAGTTCATGGATCTAGAATAAGACCACTGAAAGTAATATCAACAAAAAGATGCTCGAAAATTTCATTTAATAAATCTGTCCTTTAAAGCATCTTGTTGCTTTAAATGGAAAATGATTTTTTTAACTAAATCAAAAGCCTACTGTGGAGTTCCATACCAAGAGAAGTATGCAAAGCGTCTTTCCTGCATAAATATTGGAGCTAGGAGGTCTAGTGGGCAAGGACTGAAAAATATTTTGCAATCTTGATACTAAGTGTATGCTGTGTAAAATCTATATATCCAAGAATAAACCGTGTTTCCTCTCCTGCCATTTGAGAACATTACCCTCTATGGTGAATTCTGTCTCCCAGATTCAGTATTTTTATTAAATAATTTTGTTAGCCTAAGTTTTCCATAAGTTTTCCTAATACTGACTTTTTATCATCATCTATATATATGTATGTAGTCATTGAAGACCAATTAAATATTGGAATGGTTGCACTGTGAGCTTCACTATTGACTTCATAGCATGAGCTTTTCTGCTTCTGATTTTGCAAGTTGAAAACATTTGGAGGAACTCGAAAATCTCACTTATATTTTTGGTAGCTAATATTTTACCTAAGGGGATCAGCTCTTTCCAACTTATGCAGTGATTATTTCTAATCCTGGAATAGTGCCTTCTGATGTCTTAGCATTTGGAAGTACAAGTGATACTTGATATAAATTATTCAGTGTTCTTGAAATATCATTTATAACATAATACAGTATAGTCTTACTGGCAGCTGCAAGATACACTTGGCCTATGGGCTTATGTTGTGCAGGCCTGGACTAAAAGGACTGAAGAGAGCAATGAAACAGCAAATAACATGGGAAGAGGTGCTTCCTTGGAGCATATCTTTGGTTTCCTGCTCATTTTATCCTTTGAACACTCACTGTTCACTCTTCTTAAAACAGTGTCCCCTCTCTGAGCTGTGTGTCTGAGGCTGAGCTGAGCACTTTACCTTGCCAAGGAGAAGGTTCAAAGCTTCACTGGGAGAAAGAAACTTGTGTAGTGGATCTGTTGGGTTGATCATGTGCTTTATTTAGATTTGCAATCAAATGAGTTTTAGCTTTTTACATGAATTTTCTTCTGAAGGTCTCACAGAACATGCACAGAAAGAGGGGTTTGGCTCATTTTCTGTGTCTCCAAGGAGTCTTGCAGTAGTTTCATTGCAAGGGTCTGCAAGAACAGCACTGGTTCTCCAGACGTGTCTTCAGCAAATCCCAGAAATTAGTGACAATATCTAAAGTTCTTGCCTTTTACAGAATAACTTTCTGCTTTGAAGAAAGGAACCTCTGTAAGTTATTGATCAGTGTTTGTGCCATTTCTGAGGTAGTTATGAATTAAAACTTGAGCAGTGGACTTAGATGTCTGATATGGTCAATCTGGCATGAGGAACCTGACTAAACCTTTCAGCATTTGCTCTTCTAATGCATTTACAAACTTAAAAATCTGATGGAGTTGCACAGGCAGCCCTTAGACTTTTGGGATGCAATTTATGGATCCCAACCATCAGAGATCTTTGGATAGCTGGATAAATTTTGCTGATGGGGTAATACTGGGTAGTGCATGTATATTGAATTGCCCCATTATCATTAGTGGACTCTGCAGAGAAAGATCAAGTCTACAAATACAAATCATAAATATGTCAATAGAATCATTCAAGTCAGGCTCATTTAACCTTGTTTAATAGAGAAGAATCACTTATAAAGTATTATGGGATATTCATTTACGGTTTGGTACTTTGTTTTTCTTGGAAGAGGCTGCTCTTTGGAAGCATAAATACATTTTCTGCCATAAAAAAGGTTTAAAGCTAATAGCTGGACATCATCCTTTGCTACCTCTCAAGTGAGAGTATAGCAGACAGGGCTTTGCTGGTGTCTACTTGAACAGCATGCAGCGTGGTTAGCTGGACTTGGACACCACACAAACAGAAACCTGGAGGATTTTCTCTCCCTCACTTCCCTCACCATCCCTATCTCCATTTCAGCATCCTTTGTGGTAATCATGGGTGCCCTGGCTTAGCCAAAATTCATTGTAGGACTTGGCAACACACCCCATCTCCCCCATCATTTTCTCCTGAAAGCAGGGAATAGAGTTGTCTCTCCCTAGCAGAAGATGGATTCTGGAGATCCACTGCCTTTCCTCCCTCCTGCTCAGTGTTCCCTTTTGGAGCAGGGAGAGTCCCTGTGAACCATGTAGGTGGACACCTCATTTGCTCAGATTCCTCAGGGCTATGACACAAAATGACATTTTGCTGTCTGGGGCTTATCAGAAGCTTTTGTTCAGCTTTTTATTTAGCTGTTTATCCTAATGGTATTTTAAATGGTTTATTTTTAATTTGGCACACCTGAACAATCAATATCATTGAAATACATTTTACAGAGAAGCTATTGAGTGATTTATTCAGAAGGGGCAGAGCATGGACAGGAGATAATTGTCCCTTGCCTATATAAAACTCACACTCTAAGCACCAAGTCTAATGACAATAAGAAATCCCTGAATTTGCAGTTGTAGCTATTAATCTTCCTTAATGAATGTTGGGGGTTTTATACCTTAGTTATGCAAAAACTGTTTTCAGATGGGAAGATTCTGAATTATTCATGTCATGCATCAACACATATGTGTCCCTTGAGAAACCAGTGCTGTGTATTCCACTGTTTGTTGTTTTTGGGTTGGTTTTGTCAATATTTTGTGGGGAGACTGGCAATTAGTAAACCAGTGTAACAGAAAACTGCTCTCATAATGGCAGACATGGAAAAGATAAGTAATTTGATTCACTGGAGAGGATTATGTTTAAAATGTATATGGATTTTATTTTTTTTTCTACTTATTTTTTATCTCCCTGCTAATTTCATTCTTGTTATCTTTTAAATAAAATCAGAAATAATAGGATTACAGATCCATTGAAATCCATCTCTGCAGACTGCATGATGGCTGTTGCTATGCAAAAGTGATTTTGTCTCAAACTGAGAAGATTCCAAAGATTCTTGGTGGTACGTTGTACTTAAAAAGCACTTTTCCCAATGATGACTCCTTCAAAGGTTAGTTTTTTATTTATTAGGCTATGGGCTCTCCCCCAAACATTTCAAAGTACTCTATAAATAGGGCACAGAAATACAAACACCTTTAAACAGTTTGCATGCATAATAATTTCCAGCAGTCCAATGGTAACCTGGATTTCTGTGTGTATTTGGAGAGCACAGCTGTTCTGGCTGGAAATGCTGTCTGCCCTGGAGCTCTCCCTCTATTTTGTGGCCCACCAAGGAATTGTTATTTGGGTACATACAAAATTATTTAGGGTAATTAGTTAGGCAATAGTGACTTCTGGGTTTCTTCCAGCAGTGACACTTCATTTGAATGCTGGTTTCAGGGACAAACTGCTCTGGTAACATGGATTAAATCAAACAGGGATCAAAGTGGTTCACTGATTTATTGATGGCATGTAATTAGCTGGCAATCAGTGAATTGTACATTAAGGGTCAGCACCAGCAGTGCAATGGATAAACCCCAACATTAAACACTTGAAAGATGTCTGTTTGCAACATCAAACTCCCAGGTACCCCTGTATAACTAACCCCAACCTCCCCAGGGCAGTGTGTGCACCCCATCCCTTCACTGCAGATGCAAAGTTTGGAGCCTTCCCCGGGCATGTGCTGGATGTGTTGCCAGCCCTGCAGTGGTGACAGATGTGGGTGTTCCCGTGTCCTCTGAGGCACATCCTCGGCGCTCCCTGAGCTCCCCGTGTGCTCTGGGCTCTGCCTGGGCTGTTCCTGGTGCTGTCCCACGGCTTGGAGCGCTGGCTGCACACGGAGCCTGGCAAGGAGGCTGCCCAGCAGCTCCTGGGCAGGGCTGCAGTGCTGCTGGAGGGGCTCCAGGTAGTCCAGGCATGCCTTGAATTTCAGCTGTCCCCTGCTGTTGTTACAAACGCTCATGTTTCTTTGTTTCAAAGTTTCTTCACTATTCCCCTCATTAATCCTCTATAGCACAGCCAGTTTTGGGCAGACACTTTGTTTCTGTCTTCTCACCATTCCTGTAGGGATTCCTTGAATCCTGACATTTTGTTCTCATAGACAGGGAATGCTGAATGCTCACCCCCTTTCAAGTAAGCATTTCAAAGACAGATGGATGTTCCTTATTCTCTCTGTTGTGAATTCATAAAGGCAGGCCAAAACTTAACGGGGCTGATTGGACCTGCAGGGATTGTTATGTTTTGCATTTTGTATCATTCTCTCTGAAGTCACAGAATCAGGCAGTAGCAAAGCTGGGAATGGGACTTCAGAGATCACACAGCCAACTCCTGGCCTAAGTGCTAGAGATGTCTTTGCCATCTTGCCCTGGAATTCCTACCCAATCCAGCCTGCTCAAGTTTTTCTGAAGTTCAAGATAAGTATTTAAGTTATTGTAATAATTGGTATTATATCTGTTTCTTATTTGCATTAAAGTCTCCAAGCAGATTTTTCCTTTCAGAAATAGCTTGCAGTTTAATAGTTTCATGTGGATATTTATGTGATGAGTGACCTCCAAAAATCTGCTTGTAGAGAGAGGATTGTTCCTGTGATTTGATTCTTTGTGTTGAGGAGTAAGAATTACAGCCTTCAGCATTTCTGGAAACCTTGGAAGGTGTAAGTGTTGGCTTAGCTAAAGAGCTGAGTAATTCACTAAGAAAACAGTGAACAGTCTGCAGAGTGGTTTTTTTTTTTTTTTTTTCCCCCTTCCCTCTGAGCTCTGCCAATGTATGTTATGGAAAAATGGCTAAATGAGGAAACTCATGAAAACATTTCCTCAATTCACACCTCCCACTCAACTGACAGTTCAAAAAACTGAGTCAGAAGGGCTAAGAATTGCTCAAAAGTACTGCTGGAATTTGGCAAGGACTTTGGAGCTAGGATTTTATCTCTTAATTTGTAGTAAGATACCTACTGCTGTCATCAGCTGCCATAAGTTTTGACCAGTAAAAGTCCTTCACTGAGGATTAATGGTTCCAACTCAATTATTTTTTTCTTGCCTCTTATTCAGATTTTTGGAATTGGGAATCCTTTGAGGCTCTGTTTTGGCAGAGGAGTAGCAAATGGCTGTTGTGTTAAGTTCAGCTTCCTGTACTTGCTACATGTTTTATTATATTGTGTTGAGGACTGCACTGTCCATGGCTGCAGTTATTAAAGAATTGAAATACTGGTGGATTGTAATGGTACAGCACAGTGTCAGTGCTGTGAGCAGCAGGAGGCAGTTTTACTTCAGTTTTACAATGTTTTGAGGCTGATGTCTGCCTGACACACCATTCCCTAGAACAGGACAGCCACTGTGGGCTTGTGAGGGTCAGGTCCTGCTTGATCAACCTGATCTCCTTCTACAACAGGACAACCTGAGTGGCTGAGGGAAAGGTTTGATGTCTGTACCTGGACTTCAGTACAGACACCACCTCCCACAGTGTTCTCCTGGAGAAACTGCTCCTGGCAGTGATGAAAGCACTGTTTCTGGATAAAAACCTGGCTGGACATCCAGTCCCAGGCAGTGGTGGTGACTGGAGTTGCATCCAGCTGTGGCTGTCACCAGTGGGGCTTCCCAGGGCCCAGCCCTGTTTAATTTCTTTACTGCTGATGTGGGCAAGGGGATGGAGGGCACTCCCAGCAAGTTCACACTCAGCATCAAACTGGGCAGGCGTGTGCAGCTGCTGGAGGGCAGGAAGGCTCTGCAGGGGGATCTGGACTGGCTGAGGTCAGCTGTGGGAGCTTCATGTGATCATGAGAATTAGATGTAGTGGAGGGAAGAAAGACACTTTATTAATTCAGTTTGGTCATTGTTTTTTTGGCTTTCATTTATAAATCCAAGTTTTGCTGGAGAATGTTCTTAGAAAATCAGACTGGGAGGAAGGGGAGGGCTTGAGAAGGATAGCCGTTTCAGAATAAGCAGCAATATTATATATTACTTATTTACATTTCTTTATTTGAATTTTTAAAATTTAGTTACCATTTGGCACAAACAGAACTGCCTCAGTGCATGTCCTAGAGCTTGAATTGAAACTGTTTCATGGTTGAAATCTGAATTTATTTTCAGCCCAGTTGTGTTAGCCATCTCCAGGATGATTTTAACTGCAAGTTGTTAAATCATATAAAGGTTTGTGTGTGCTCTCCAATACGAGTAGAAAAAAAGTAAGTTTCTAGGAACTTGCTGTGTGCAGAAGTATTTTCAGCAGCAAAACTGATACTACACTGTACCAGAGCAGAATGAGTTTTGTACTCATGTAGAAATTTTACTCTGGTGTTTTGTGACTGTTTTTTGAAGTGTAAAGTAGAATCTGATCTGTTGGGCCATACATGGTTGTTCTTTTTCTTTGGTTAAACAGAACTGGCAGAATATAAGTGTGGGATTTTAATTCTAAACTCTCTATAACTTACCTTTGATTTGAGCAACCTCTTACTCTATATTACAGTCTCATGTATTTTTTTTTTTTTTTTTTGGGAAAAGACTGTCTACAAAAACACAGTGGCTCTAAATCCACTGGAACATCCAGTATTTATGGGGAGAATTTAATGAGTCTTTCAAAAAAACCCTACTTCTAAGGTGAGTATTTAATATGTTCTAGAATGTTATATATTGCAGTAGACTATAGTGGCATGACTGGTGTTACTAAGTGCATCTGTTTTGCCCAAAACCAGATATAAATACAAATTATTTTTGTTGTTGACATTAATATTTATGTTTCAGGGTCTGCATATGTAATAGGAATTCTGCTGGAAAATGAAGTCTGTTCCAGGCTGCTTATTATACATAGGAAGATTTGCACCCGTTGTTTCATTCCAGTTATTTTAAAAATAGAAATCAAACAGATTTCTTTTTTCCCTAATATGCATATTGGATCTGATACAAGGACTTTCAGATTGCAGATAACTAAAGAACATAAGACTGGAGTACCTTTCATTTCATTATTTTAGCTTCAAAACTTCAGTTCCTTACTTCTTTACAAAAGTAATCCCTCAAGGACATATAGGCAGTGCTGTGAGGTGAACATTTAATCCAGGTGTTTCTAAATGCTCTAAGAAAGACATCAACTCTTGTTGAGCACTTTGTACATGTTTTTCTTTTTTTTCTGTCAAACCAAAAAAAAAAAAAAATCTTCTAGTTGTCTCAGCTGGAGAATGCTATGCACAAGGGCTACAGGAAAATAATATGCATTTTCTTGAGTTTACTCAATCTACAGTAGCTGGAAACATTGGCACATTACACCAGAAATGTAACATAGGAGGTATTTATGAATCTATTATAGGTAAGGATTTTACCTTTTCTTTAAATCACCAAAAGAAGTAGACGCTTTTTAATTTTTTTTCTTGTGTAGGCATGTATACAACATGTTTTAGTTTGCTTTTTGTCCACATTTCCAGCCTATACTGAGGCACCCAAATTCTCCAGCTGCATAAACCAATGCTTGACTTTCTCTGAATGTCTCTCTTGACTTCAGTGACCCAAGTTCAAATCCAGTGATCCTGGAGGCTAATGAACTTGGATGATGCCTTTGTTAGGGTTTTTGTGGCTCTGGAGTTGCTGGCAGGATGTTTCCACGCTGCTGAAAGGGTGCTGAACACCCTTGGCTGTGTCTGCTGCTGTCCAATGTGCTGCAAATGCTTGACTCAGCAGCAAACAAGGCTGTGCTCTGCAGCTGCCACCCCTGATCCATCCTTTTTCTGGATAGCTGCCTGAGGTATCATTTTTCTGGTCTCAGTCACATCAAGTCATGTTGCCTGCACATTGCTGCTGAGATTTTGGGTGTGGGAAAACCTGGAACAGACCTGGCATTTCTATGCCTTGGAAATAATGGAGGAGGGTATGGCAGCCACCAGCTGGAACAGCCAAGAACAGCAGCCAGAGCTCTGTGCCATGTTTTGGTTAGCTGGGAGTAGGTGAAGGAAGAAAACTCTGCTGCTGCTGCTAGGAGAAGTCTGACAGCTCCTTCTTCCTGTTTCATCCTTTCTGGCTACAGATGTCGAATTTGTCAAGTGAGTTGCAGTTTGGGAGAGATTCACTGGTTCTTGATTCAATCTCTGGGTGGGAGTGGAGAAACCTAAACCCCAGAACTAAGCAGCTTTTATGTCACATGTGACCCAGCAACTGCAGTTTAACTGTGTGAGGGAAAGAATGGAATTGAAAGAAAATCTGTAAGAATGAATAGTTATAAATGCAAGCTGGAAAAACAAGGTTTCTCCAAGCACATACTGGCTGATAGTGGTTGTTTATTACCACATGTCCAGCTCTAAGGGAGGCAGTGGTTTAACATTTCTTGTTCAGCCCATTAGACCAGAAGAGTGAGTAATTTTGATATCTTTGTTTATGTGGTATTGCAAAAAGCATGTAGGCAGCAAGAGTGTGTAGAAAAGTCATGCCCTCCAAATCCTGGAAATACTGATAAAGTTGTAACCTTGCCCAAATACATCAGAATCCTCAAGTTTCAATTCATCTGCCACAGAGCTTTGGTCATATGCAAAACTTATCCTGCACTTCTTAGTGGCAGTCACCATGTTGTGTGAAAAGGGATTGTCAAAATACATATTATGTACCAGGACATGAGCTGTTCTGGCAGAATGAATCCTGTTAGCATCATGTGAATATATCCTTAGTACACCCCATGTTGATGCTTTTTTAGGTCTGGCAGAAGGGGCTGCATGCTTCAAAAGCACCCTCGTGGAGCACCATAAGACTGCCACAAATAGCATTTCATTAGTAAGGAAGTGGCAGATGTGTCTTGCTTGAATTTTGCATCAGGATGAAACATTACAGGTAAAACTGACAGATTGATAAGTTCCTAGTAGGGAGGTTTATGAGGGAAAATTCCCAAGAAATTGTTTCTGTTTAGGATGAGACTTCATGGAAAACTGGCTTCATTTAAGAATTGGTTCTTGATCGTTACAAATGCAAAAATCCCTCCTGTGTTTGCCCTTAGCTCTGCTAGCGGAATGCAAAAGAAGGAAATCCCCACAGCTAATAAATGACACATAGCTATTAGACATCACACTTATTTTTTATGTCTGTTTACAAATCTGTCAAGGAGTTGCTTAGACACACTTTTTAGTGAAATAATTCTATTTTAAAGTTCTGTCTGGTGTTGGATGAGTTTGAAGTCTGTTAGATCTCGGGTATCTCTTACCCAGAGCAGTTAACACAAGTAGGTTGTTACACCTGGAATGTCGTGGTTGAGGGATTCCAGAGCATCTGTGGGACATTCCCATATTGCTCTCCACATAACATTCCAGGTTTCTTGGAGAAATCTTGGCCTTCCTTGCCTTCCTTGCCTCTACTGAGGATGATTAGCAAATAATCCTCTGAAAGATTATCTAATTAATGGGAAATTGCAGTAAGCCTTCCTTGCCTCTACTGAGGATGATTAGCAAATAATCCTCTGAAAGATTATCTAATTAATGGGAAATTGCAGTAATGCAGCTTGGCTCTGGAGATAAAGGAACCCTTGTGTCTGCGTGCACAATGGCTCTGTGACCTTTCCTTAAAGGATTTCAGGGATGTAAAGTGATAGGTTGGGAAGGCTCTAAATCTTTTCAGAATTAACCTATAATCTACTAAAATAGTGAGAGAGTGTTACATGTAAGAATTTGGGTAATTGTAGCCAATTTAAAGGAGATATTGGACATGGTTGAAATTGCCAATTTCTGTGTGGTAGTTTACAGAATCAGGACTTCCACTTGATATTTAATTATTGGTGACATTAATCAGGATCCTTTCTTTAAAGCTAGTTATGACTAAATGACTTTTTTTTTTGCTATCATATTTAAGAGCAGCAAATTTTGCACCATCTCAAGTGCCAAAAAATGCTATGCTCATAAGTTTGATATTTTCCTATTGAAATTAACTTAATCAGAAAAAAAGGATAATATTACATTTCAAGATTGTGCTAGTTTGCTTAATAAAAATCCTTATTTCAGTGATGATATCGGATGTGTTGATGTAGATTAAGGGTCCTGGGAGTGTGACCTGAAATCTGCCTCCCCCCAGCAGCCCCAGCCCCGCACGCGCCTCCCTTTGTGACTCGCACTTTTGGGATGGGTGCGGGTTTTCAAATGCAAATGAGATAATCCTCATTAGACGGAAACTGGCCGCTGCAATCCGCTTTTGGAACAACCCCTTGGCCTTTTCCTCTCGGTCCAAACCTCATCGTGGCGCTGGCAGAGGCCCCCGCACGGTTCAAACAGCAGGCAAGGGCCGAATGTGATGCAGAGGCACATCCTCTTTATTCCAGACGGAGCCGGTGTTGATTGAACGCATTTGCTGAACATCCCTTGAGCCCTGCGGCTCTGTTTATAGTACTTGCCTTTGCTGTGGAGGGAACTGATTAACTCTGTTTAAATGCTACGGCAGCCACCAAAAGTGGGCCTGAAAGAAACATGAGGAGATGAAATATCTATCTGCCTATCTATAAATAAAATGCAGGGAATGATTAAAGACGAGCCTGACCTTATTTAATGCGTTTCCTTATAGGTCTTTACAACGTTGCTGTGTATTTGCCAACAAAAATACCCTGTTCCCCAGTGTCATCTGATACTGCAATTTATGTATATAAGTAATAAAAAGTATAAATATGTGTTATCAGACCTTAGTAGAAGCTCCATACTCTGCATGGAAAGGAAGGGACACAAGAAGCTGGTTTCTGTTCTGGGTAGTTTTACATTATAATACCTATGTGAATGTCTTCATAGGCCTTTGCAGTGGAAAACTGATTTTTTTAAAGGACTGGCTGTACTTTATAATCTTTGTTTGCATATTTGTTCTTAAATTATTTTAACCAAACAGAAAACTAGAAGGATTTGATTTATTTCTAGGTTTGTCTCAAATACTATTATGAATATAGAATTAAAAATAATGGAATCACTGTTACAGGTTTACAAGTATGTGCTTTGAAACTCACTTAGAGACAGATGGGAGTGTTATTATCCTAAAAAACTGTTCAAGGTTTATGATTAATATCCAAAAGGAATTTAAAATTAAAATATCTAAAGCTGTTAATTGAAAATATCTACAAAACATTCACTTTAGAATATAGAGACATTTGAAAAAAAAATTACTTGACTCACCTTAAGTTTCTTAGTTGCAAAAAAGATATTGAGGAAGTCTTGCTTTCTGATACACCTGAATTTTTCAGGACTGAAAATTAGTTGAAAGTGCCCTTGTCTGTGCTCAAGATACAGAACTCCTTACTATGCTGCTTCTCATAAAAAATATTAACATTTTTTCTGGTTTGCACTGTTGAAATCCTTCAATGTTCAGTGGACAGCAGTATGACTGATCTGTGTAATATTTCTTCCTCTAATAAAACTCAGAGGAATACTGCCCCCATTCCACAAACAATAGCTGCATGAGATATATTCAAGATTTATGTTCATTTATACAATATTTAAAGTAAGAACCCTTCCCAGCATGGGGAGATGTCAGTGTTGTCATGGTAACAGATGAAGATGTGGCAGGATGGATGGAGCAGGTCTCAGCCTTGCCCGAGCTGGAGCCAAACCTCACCTGTGGTTCTGAGCCTCTCACCTTGTGAGCTGAGCTGTGCTGCTCCTGCCCTGCCTGGGCAGCAGATGCTGTGGGAGGTGGGAAAAGGAGTAGCTGGCCTTGGGGGTGAGTTTGAAGAGGTTTTTTTTAAGCCTCCTCACAATTCCCCTTGCTTTCCCCCATTTGAGGCATTTTCTGCTGGTGACACAAGGCTGAGCATCCTGAGCACAAGGACCTGCTGCTGATGGGTGCTGACAAGTGTGACTGTTCCTGTCTTTGATGGTTAAGGCCAGCTCTACTTCTTCCATTCTGTGTTCCCACAAATGTCACCAAAGCCATATCTGTCAGCTCAGTTACCTTCCCTCCTCCCAGTGCATGTGTGATTGTGCCTACACACACATGGAAAACACAGGGAAGCATTTGTTCAGCACCTTTCCTGAGCTAAACTTTTCTCTTCTTTAGTTGGAAAGTGTAAACAAGTGGCTAGTTTACATTTGATGTGTTGTGAGTTCTGCTTTGTACTTCCTTACAGCTTCTCAAGTCCTTAGTAACCCCTAGGGGCTGAGGGAGAGGTTCTGCCTGGTTGTTTTTACTGTTTTTCAGTACTTGAGCAGCTTTGGGGATGGGGCTTGTTCTGCAGGACTTCCAAAAGAAACCAAAGGGAAAATAAGGATATGTATTTGTGTAATTTTCATGTTTTGATAATGGAGTTATGTGTCACTGCACTAAAATCTATTACAGAGAGGACCTGCATCTTTAAAGTAACATCAAGGTATGTCATTAATTGACCAAACTCTTTAGGAAATCACCTCATCTCTGCAGGACTTGCTATGCAGACACTCCTCTGTCTTTTAATGTTTATAATAATCTGCAAACCTGTGTAATGACATTATACAGGGTTTCCTTTGATGCTGTTTCTAGATATTTTTATTCAGACAATATTTCTGTCTGGATGTAAAATAAAAGGTGAGTTACAAATTGTTCCTCAAGCTACATTAGGGTTTCTTTAAGAAAGAATGAGTATTTTCATTATCCTTGCTGTGATAAACTTTTACATGGATTCTTAAGCAGGTCTTTTGAAGTTTAAAGATCGACCAGTACCTTAGTGGGGTGTCCTCTACTTTGACAATTATTTTGCCTATGGATCAGAACTTTCTCACAGAGTTAATTTTTTAAGGAGTTGAAAATGTTCTTGGTATGGAACTGTACAAATTTAAAGTGGTGCTGAGAGGAAACAGATGCTGTACATCCATTTCAGGTCAGCTGCCAGAGATTTAAAAAAAAATTAACACCAGCAGATTTTTTTTACTTTTCTGAGAGTTTGTCTGAACATCACAGGGTGTTAAAGGCCCAGTCCCTGACTATTGTCAGATCCAAATTTGCAAATAACCAAAGTGACTGTAATTAACCTTTTCTTAAGGTGTAAAAGTCTCAATCTGGTTATTGCTGGATGCTAATTCAGACTTCAGTCTAAATCTGCCAAATTATTGTATCAATAAATGATAAAGACTGTGTATTTTAGGTGGAACCTGAATTAATAGGGAAAATAGATTGGCACAAACAGCCAATTTGAATGCATGTCAAATGTCTAATCTTACTGAGTATTTATAAAATAGTTTTCATTTGTTTGTGCAGATTTTCTTCTAGCTGTCTCAATGCACTTTTCTTTCTGAGACTGCTCTCCGTGGTACCTGTCATGAAATTAATCATCTGGCCTGTGTTCAGTACTGCAGTTCCCAAATGCCAACACCTGTTTTTACAATTCCTTTCACAGTAGAATTGAAGAAATCATTGATTCCATTTGCGTCAGTATAAAGCTGCAGACTTTTAATCCTGAATTTGTTAAAGAACATCAAAGATAAGGATCAAATAATCACTGTTTCTTGTTGTTCCATGACATGAAATAATAGCAGAAACAATTGAGAGAATAATTTGTACTAATGTACAGCATGAACAAAAGTAATTCACAATTTTATTTAAAGTTCTTGCCATCATATTTACTTAGTAACTCTGGATAAGCGCCTTTTATTCATTTATTGCATTTGCATTTGAGTAAATGCTTCATGTGCAGCAAAAACAAAGATCATTACCCAGTTCTTAAGGAAGAACCTTTATTTTGGACCCTACTTCATCAGTATCACACCCCAACAAGTCATTATCTATTGAGACTCTGATATTGAGAGTATTTCCAATTAAATTAATGTTAATGAAAGTGTTCTGCAAAGACGTGTGAATCAGTGATTATCAGATCTCTGTGCTCAGACACCCAGTGAGGTCCCAGCTGTGGGCTGCTGCTGTGTCACTGTGAAATGAGATCTGAGCCCCCCCAGCACAGGGGAGCCAGCCTTGGACAGCGTGGGTGCCAGTCAGAATCATGGGGAGGAGGTATTGGAGCTACTAACAGGCAAGATTAATTTTATAAATAATTGTAATTGTACAAAACCAGGTGAACACAGATATTTCTTCTCGGCTGGAAATTAGAAGAATATTGAAAGCCATGGCAGTGAGTGAGTTTGCTCCTAATTCCCACTGTGAAGTTTGTAACCTATTGATTTTGTTAAATAAAGCACAGCTCTGACAGTGAAATCAGGTAGGAATCAGTGTTGGCTTTAACACACAGCTGGCCAGGTAGGGATCTGTCATTTTGTTCTTGTTATGGCTTATGACAAAAGCAAATTCCAAAAAGGTCTTTTATACAAAAGAAGGATGCTTTTGCTGTGCATTCCAGGGAAGATCATGCATGTGAAGGGAAAAAAAAAAGAAAAAAAAAAAAGAAATGGAATATTTAGAGTATCATTTAGGCTTTTGATCATTTCCCCTCTGAATTTTCTTTGTTGTGACCAGGATCCATTAAAGCACATTCAGGATTTTGATTTCCTCAGTTTGGAATGTGGCAAGTGAGACCAAGAGGTCATTCGTGCACCAGAGTTTTGGATAACATAGCTGTGCCCCCAGATCCCTCCTGGACAGTTTGTCCAGTCTTGTGGCTGGTAACTCAAAATACAGTGCAGTATTAAATGCCACAGAAAGTGGCCTTGTAGTGTACCTAGTGACTGATCCTGAACCATGGCCCTTTGTTTGTTATCATATATTTGTAAAAAAATGCAAAGGTGGCCAGAAATAAATAATTATTCTCTTCAAAATGATGGGTCTATGGATATATGCATATTATAAAGATTGCTTTGTGTGTCATAAGAGCTTTCTGACACATGGGAGAATGCAAATCCAATTTACAAACATTATTAGAACTACCTGGCTGCACAGTGTATGTTCAGAGTGATCATCTCCTTTCCTGTACAAGGATAAATTCTTGCTGCAGAAGAACTTTCAGAGTTGTTCTTAAGCCCTTTCAAGACTATGTGTGAACTATGACTAATCTCATTGCTTCCATTTGGAGCAGCTGTGTCATTCCTACTTCCTACCCCAGAGGAGCCTCAGCTATAGCTCTGAATTAATTTTTTTTCTCTCTGGAGTTTCCTTTCAATTGCCTTTTCTTTATTTTATTTTTTGGCAGAATGAAGTGGCGTATGGCAGCTTATTTTTTAAGTGATAGTATGCAGAAGAAAGTAATCAGGATACTTAAGAAGCTGTTAAAAATTCTCATTTGAAGAAAGGATTTTATTTTTCAGCATTTCAAACATATATTTGCAGAATACTGTTTTCTCTTGTGAGTATTCTTTTATCCAGCACTATCATTGATTGTTATCTCAATAATTTCCGTGGAAATTTTTAGACTTCTTTACAAAATGGGAAATTTTAAATTTCAGCTGAGTGTTATGAACACAGGCAATTGTATGAAGATAAGATAATCAAGTGGTATAAATCAACAAGTATATCTGAGGAACTTGGGGTAAATTGACACAGTGTGAAGACTCTGGACTCTTACCTCCTACGTATGCCATCAAGTTACCCTGAAATACACAGTGAGGTGAATTCAGAGCACTCTGGAACTTCTGTAATTCTCTTTGCATGGGTGACAAAAAGTAACTTGTTCTTTCTGCTTTCCAAAAGTATGTTACTATAAACATAATAATATAATCTACTTTTTAAAATGTTGCAATAGTATCTCCTGAGTCTATATTCTTGGGGGTAGAGGGAAAATATTTGTTAGGCTCTTCTATAACAGGCCTAGAAAGATAACTCACTAGTGTGCTTGCACACATTATCTTCAGATAATTTACATTCATTTTACACTGCTGATTTTTTTATTCTTAATTTTTCTCTTGAAGTGAGTGAATGAGCTTGCTGCAGTCTCTTTTGTGCTTCTGCAAAGCAGACTTACATTGTCTCATGGCCCTGACCACCAGGCAGCTGGAAGGATGAGTAAGAGCAGCCCAGGGAAAACAATGCAATAACTTGTAAACATAAAGGGATGTCTCACCTGTGGGGGAGGCTGGGAGCTCATCAGGAGCAGTGGCTGAGCTAACACAGCGAGAGCTGTCACTGAATGTGAAAATACCTGAACTGGCTTGGAAGGCTTTGCAGAAGGAACTGTCTCCCTCACCAGGCAGCAGGTGAGGGAAATCACGGGTGGAATCACCGGGGACAGCGGGGTCTGCGTCATTCGGGGACTCGCTGCTGCATCAGGGCTGCCCTGCTGCATCAGGGCTGCATTACTGCATCAGGGCTGCATTACTGCATCAGGGCTGCCCTGCTGCATCAGGGCTGCCCTGCTGCATCAGGGCTGCATCACTGCATCAGGGCTGCCCTGCTGCATCAGCACAAGGAGTTCAGAGCCTCACCTTGCCAAGGAAGGAAAACAAGTCTGACATGGTGGGGATGGTGAGCAAGACATCTTTGCTCAATCTGTGGTGCTGCAGTGGTGTTACAATCTCAGGCATCTCTAGACCTATCACTTCTACTAAATTAATCTCAGGTTCAAGGGTTTGGAGTGGTGGCTACGAATCCAGACCACTGGATCTCTTGTAAATACAAGTGCTGCATTCTGGTGTTAGTAATTCTAGTTTTCTTCCTTTTTTAAACCAGCAGGTATTCTCAACATGATTTAGAAATGGAAAAAAAACCAACCCAAACCCATCATTGCTTATATGTGGAGCCAGAGAATGATATCTAGAAGGAAAGCAGATGAAGACCTAAGAATGATAAAAATGTGTGTGCACTCATGTCTGTGTGTTTGGGGTTTTTTTGCTGTCAATAATCTGAAAAAATGTTTTAAAAAATATAGTGTTGCAAAAATTTTTAAAGCTTTTGCTGTCTGATGATGGTAGAAGACATTTAAACCCATTTAAAGTTGCATCCATTTTCACAAGGGCAGCTGCAGAAATCTTGAATCTAGATTTTCAGAGACTATACTTATTTCAGAAAAATTAAGTCAGGATATTTTAGCCAATTCCATGGACTGTTGGTGTTTAGTGTCTTCCACTGAAAAGTCGTTTGACTCTAAGTGAAGTGCATATCAACTCTGCTTTAAACTTTCCCTGAATACTGACATATAACATTTTCATCTTAGTTCTGAAGGCTGCATAACAGGAAAGAAAAACCAAAGAAGTAATCAGCAGAAGTTTTTTTGTATGTTAAAAAATACGTTTATGCTGCTGAACATCACAGGTCTTACTCTGGGAATGTTTGTAGGGCTTTCCAGGAGCTTGCTCCTTGGAGTTGTTCTGCATGGAACAGAAAAAATAATTGATATAGTTTGAGTTTTATTGACACGATTACGTGTTGTAAATAGCAGTGTACAACTTTGTAATATCCCTCTGTCTTATCATCACATTTTTTATGATATTATCTGGACTGTTTTCTGTCCAAATAAATTAAGCTCATCTCATCAGAGAGGATTGCAAGTGTTCTGTTACTTTGATCAGAATTAGCAGAAGATGTGTCAAGCCAATTACTCTAAAATTGGGCAGATGCAGAGCAGTGTGGTATGTCAATCACTTAGTGGGTTTCTTTTAGTTTTACAACTCTGGGTCTGTCAGGGAAGCTCTTCCCAGCCTTTGAGTTGCTGGATATGATTTCCTGTTGCTGCCTGTTGTCAACACCATGCAATTGGAAGAAAGCTGCAACAGTTCTAAAATGTTGCAAGATGGTTTATTTAGAATTATAGTATTTAAAAGCTACTAGCAGAGCTTGTTTAAAAAAAACACAGAACAAAGCAAATTTGTTAGTAAGGCTCACATTTCATTTTAATTTTTGCTCAATGACTTGGAGCTCACAGCTGATGTGATCCCTTGTGTTTGCTCTCCAGCAAAGCCTGAGTGCAGAGCTATTTTATGTGTGTCTGTGGCACCCTTGCTGTCAGAGCATCCCCGTGCTGCAGCACCGAGGGAGGATTGATGACAGGGTTCTTTATTGCAGCCCTTAGCAAGAGATTGTTGAGATTAACACATCGTCTGAGGGAGAGATTTGTCTGAAGGGCCTGCAGTTCCTCCCTACAGTTACATTCTACAGAGAACCAGCAGGCAGGTGCTTCTCTCCCCAGAGGGTTTGCTTATATTTCGGTTTGCAAAGATAAAAGATAGCACAGAAGATTTACTTTTTCTATTTTTCTTTCTGACTTTTGATCTATTTAGCAGAATTGTTTGTGACTGTTTAATTAAATTTGTGCAAGAAGGGTGAATTTTCATTGCTTGGTGGTTTTTATTAAAGGAGCATTAGTAATCCACTTCAAATTTGAAGATTTCCTGGCATTCCAGCATCTGTACAAGAAGTAGAGCCAGGGTCTGCTTTATTTTAGTTGGTGAGCTGAAATCAATTAATTTTATTTGAATTACCTGGACTATATCACTGCTTTGTGCAAATAACATAATTTTCCCTATCAGAAGTGGAAATGTTAGTTTAATGTTACTTTGATAATGACCCATGATAAAATATACAGAAATATATGATAAAAATCTGCCCTTTGGTCTAACTGAATGAGCAAGGTAACATTTTCAGTCACCTCTTTATTTCAAATTATCTGACCATAGAAATGAGCTTTTAGTGTAACAATCTAAGTGATAAACTGCCACAGATTATCTGACAATACGGTAAATGTAAATAAATATTGATAGGGCACTACTGAGAATAAATTATGAATAAACTTGATGATTCAGGGTGATCATTGTTGTTTGGCATTTTGTAGGTTTACTAGCAAAATGGACCAGTAAAATTTATTATAATTGTTATAATTTTCCCAATTTAGCCTCAGTTCCAAAATATCTGTTATTTTATTCCAACATAATCCTTCCAGTTATGAATTTTGGTGCTTTGTCAAATGTGCCACATAAAGAAATTCTTGAACTTACTGATCAGTAAAGGGACAGCAAGTGATTTTGCATTTTTATAACTGCAGGTTCTTCAAGTGTGGGAACATCTCTGTGAGAGTTTTATAGTTTATGGTGTTAAATGGCAGGAATTGAACGCTCACTTGTTAAAACTGAAGATTAAATAGAAAGATTTAACAGGATATGGAACAGCTGTGGAGAAATATCAGCAGAGGTGTCCTTAGCATGATGTGCTGTGTGCTGAACTTCTGAGAACATGAGGCTCCTACATGCTGAAATGGGCTGGAGAATCCTGATCAGGTGTCCTCTCCCACAGCCAGTTGAGGTATCTAATTTTTTTTACATCAAAAAGCAACTTTAAATTGGAATTCTGTTTAGACATATATGCAAAACCAGGTCTTAAAATTTCTCCAGGAAGTCACTGAGCTGTCTGGGATGGTGCATTCCTAATCTCCCTTTATAAAAGGAAAATCTCTAAGATTGTGCTGTATTCTGGCAGCCTGCTTAATTGTACTTGGCAGCTTGTTTTGGCACTGGAGCTGCTCACCAGCCTTCTAATTAAATAGGGGTGCCCTGATACGTGTCTTGTCTCTGAAATCGATAGGGATGATGAAAAGGGCTGTGAAGGCAACTAATTATCTTTCAACAGCCAATGCTTTTCAGCTTGGATCTTCCCTGGTTTTCATATTTCTAGGTTCATTAAAATGCTTGGAGAACAAACATTTTGTATGAGCTGAAATGTCATAAGTGTGAATTTCTTCTGGTCTTGTGCTTACACACCTTGTTCCATTCTTGGCACCTTCAGAGCCATGCATAGAGAAATGAAAATCTCCAGTTTTGGTTTTGGTCAGGTGTGGGAGGGTTCCAACCAGGGGAGCACCCTTAGGTCTCTAAATCCCAAATGGAGATGTGAAGAGAATTTATTCTATCTCTGTTTATCTTCCTCAAGAACAGCATTGCAAGACAACCACCTGTGAGTTAAAGGAGGAGCCAGACAAGAATATCAAGGAAAATGCCAAGCAAATATCTTCTTTTACCTTTATAAAAAAATGGAATACAGATAGGTGGTTATACTAGAAATGTTTGGGTTTTTTTTAAGTTTCAGCCTGCTTTTATGTTCTCAGATACCTGAGTTTGAATGTAGTTTTTAATAGCTCTTTCTTATAATTTTTTGGGTGTCTTCATTATTTGGTGTCCAGCTGACAGTTTTGTATGGACTCATTTTTCTCTGTTCCAAATTCAGAACTTTTCAAAGGGAGCTAAAATGAGGGATGTTTAAAATAGTCACCTTTGCATTCATGGCTCCCACTGCTTTTGTGTTCCAGAGGTTTCAGCAGGACAAAAACAAGCTTTAAAACCTCTCAGTGGGGTTGCACAAGTCACATCAGTTTCAATGATTATAATTACATTATACTAATGCAAGCTAAGGGACAATACAAAATTATTTTCAAAATGTGTGGTGTTTTTTCAGCACTTGATGCACTTCTGAAGACGTGCTGTATTTCTCCATAGAAGGAAATTTGCTTTGATTTTCAGAAGTCTGTTCAAATACTTTCAGTATAAAAATAGTCTCTCACAACTGTTAAGCTGTGGGAATGCTATAAAGCTCCTACAGCTCATTTCTAATTGGGGTACTGTTTTCCAGGGGTAAAGTTTGCAGTTCTAAAAGTTAAGGCTTTGACAATGTGATATATAAAAGGCAGGCCATAGCATAGCACAGTTTATTCAAATAGATAAGATATTGATGGTGCCTGCTGTCACTCTTTGCAGAATTTCTCCATCCTTTCATATGGGAAAATGTGTAAAATGTGTATTTCTCCCATGTATGACATCCTAAACTGGGGAAGCATTTGCACCCCGTTTTAGAGATAAGAATCCTAGGACAGGAAATGTTTAAGGGTTGGCAGTAAGGTGTGTGGGACTGTGGCAGCCACCTGGATCTACCTGCTTTTTCACTCAGTTGCAATCTCTCTTCAGAGTCCAGTTCTTCTGGATTATTAAACTTATTCTGGATCTCTGATCTTCAAATATGTCCTGTGGTCGCTGATCCAGTTATGTTTCCTTTCCTCTGAAATAGGAACTTTTTAAAAAATGTAATTGTAAATATAGTTACATGTCTATAATGACCTCAAACCCCATAACTTCCTCCAAACACACACTGAAAGGAAAAGTTAAAGTCCATCAAATAGAATAGATTCTAATTTGCTTGGAAAATTTTTCATGGTAAATACAAACTGTTGCAATGAATTTCTTCATATGATGAACCACTTAAAATCTTATTGAAATTCTAGGGAAAATAAAAGAACTTTGAACAAAAAATTTGTATATTTACTGGGAATATCAGTGGAATTATTCCTCTCTGACAGATTTCTATTCGTTCAGAAGGTGAAAATTCATCTGTGTTGTATCGTGGGTAGTAGATACTAAAATAGAGTTCTTACAGCTAATGTAGAAAAGTGAGAATTTAGCCAGTGCCTTTGTGGACTGGTTTTAAATGCTAAAATGCTAAACCATGGCTAAAATGTGTTTATTTTCTCTAAATTTAAAGACTGCTGGGAAGAGGCAAACTGGAGTAAACTTAAACCATAGATAGGGTCCTTTTTCTTATTTAAAAAAATGTATTTAATATATATAGAAATATACATATACTTCTAGAATATGATGTAAGCCAAAGCTAACTAAATCCTCTCTCGAGCTACATCTTCCATGTTGCACTTCTCAGCCAGTTTATATGGAGCAGAGGTCAGACTGCAGTGTGATTCCAGGTATTTAAAACTGGGTTGTGTCTGTCTGCTGCTCTGAGGATGCTTAATTGTCTCTATTTTTTTTTATCAGCAGCACTGATTTATTTTAATGCTCTTGATTTCTAAAATACCCCAACTTGCTCACTGTCATGTCTGAAATTATAGCATGAAAATAGAGAGCAAAAATAAATAAAAAATACCCTGAATCCGGAACTTTGGCACTTGGACATTTCTGATATTTTTCTTCTAATCTAAATCTGGCAAACTTCAAATTGAGCATATTTTTAAAATGAAATCAGTGGGCTTCTTTACAGGAATGGAGACAAATTACCCCTTTCAGGGGCAGGGGATGCAATTCTCACTCTGCTGTGCTTCTAAATAAAAGTTATAACCAACATTTTTTTCTTACAGACATCAATACACAGCCAATAGCACATCCAGTGATATTCATACATTTACTGTTGGCTGTGCTGCAGTTAGCCTGAATCCTTGCATATATAATCCTGTGTTAATACATCTGAGCTTTTGTACAATATCTGTCTTTAATTATCTTTTTGAAAGGATCTCTTCATCTTTCTAATGTGACCACAGGACAGGAACTTACCAGAACCTGAGAATAATGGCAGTGTTTCATCTCCTTGATTAACAATTCAAAACCTTCAACGACTGGTAAAAATGTCTAATCTCTGTCCAAGCTGTTACAGGTTTGAGGATACATTTATAAAACATGAGTTACTTGAATCCCTATGAAGCTTCCAGAAACCCCTTAGGTCAGATAAGGGTCTTCACCTCAGTGTTCTGGCTTATTCTGTTAATTTTGTTTTAAATCAACTGGTCAGACTCCCAAAACCAGGTTGGTTTTTTTTCTCTTTTTTCTTTTGTGCTGAGTAGAATCTCAATGCTTCTCTTGCCTCCAGTCAGTAAAGCAAAAAACAAAAATGGGAGAAATTTTGTGTTTGGAGAGTCTCCCAGGTCATTAAATCTGGATAACCCTTGCCTGGATACAGCAAGTTACAAATCTTGGCCAGAGGGCTTTAGAAACAGCTGTTGAGTGTGTCTGATATCACCCAACCTTTGTGGTAATTTGTGGCTTTTTTAGCCAAGGTACCACTCCCTCCTTGTCCCTGTTCAGGGTCAAAGTGCTTCCTTTGCTATTGGAAGCTCACTCCAGGCTTGAAATTACAAAGCTTGTGGATTATAGGCATAAGCTGCAAAAACCTCCCTGGTAAATGTGCAGTTACAAGCATTTGCAACGTTCTAGGCCATTTCAGTTGTTATATTTGGAGCTGGGGCATCAATAATACATAGTTTCATTAAAAGACAATGTGCTTTAATGTCATTGCAGTGAGTTATTTTGGGCATTTCAAGTGACCCCATTTGAAATACAACAGATTAAAGTCTGCACCTGTATATTCAGTTGCTGAGGGTTTGCACCATGGATCTAGCTGGTTTTTTATAGCCCTAAAAGTTTGATTATTTCTATTCTGAAATGCCAACATATGCATTTAGCATCCCAATAAAGCTCAACTGGTGCTGTAACATATGGGCCCTCTTTTAATTCCGGCCCCCTGGAAAGCCAAAACTAAACTTGTGTCCTTTTTTTTTTTTTTTTTTTTTGAGACGGTCTTGTTTGAAAACAGAAGGTTGGCACCTGAGTGAGGAAGCACAGGAGTGTGTGAAGCAGTGGGATGCCAGACAGGAGGGATCCTGCTCTCTCCTGTGCTTTGCAGAGCACTTGCACATGCTGGAATATTGCTGGAATATTGCTGGAATATTGCTCCTGCATGGGCTCTGAGCAGCCCTGGAAATTCCTGCTAACTCTGCCCCATGGGAGTTGCCTGATTTCTGGCTTCACAAACAGCTTTCCCTAAAGAAATGGCTCCTGGTGTTCATCTCCAGCCATGCTGGGAAAGTGCCATAGAAAATTGACAGCTCTGGTACAGCCTGCTGACCATTTATTAGTGCTCTACTCACTGAAGGGTGGCAGGGAAAGCTTGCTGTAGATAAAAGATATTTCAGCAGCTGTTAAAAGATATCCCAGGCATTATTTTTTTCTTTTTCTGAAATCAGGAACAGATTTACTGTCAGTGTCTGTGTGTCTCTGTCATTCAGGGGCTTTATACCAGGCTTCTTCATATCTCTGCCATATTCAGTTTGCAGTATATTGCAGTTAGATCACTGTGTTCTCCCCAAGGGTAGTATTTTCATAATTTGAAAAGTTGTACCTTGTTTTTTATAGGATTATTTCACAGTTTAGGATTAGGCAGTCCTGTGAGTTTGCCCAGTCTGGTCCCTTTGTGGGACATGCCAGGAGAGGCCTGGCTACCCTTTTGGTGGCAAAAGGGAAGGGGAAAGCAAATAAACCAGCAGTGAATCTCCAGCCTAAGTGAGGTTTAGGACTGGCCTGTTTTGCTCTTCTTTGTTCTTTGTCACTATTGCTGAGCACTCTGGTATAATGGATAATCAGTTCCAACTGGAAACAAAAAACAGGTAAGCAAAAGGAGTTTGGGGAGACCTGGCATTTCTTTTCAAGAACCAGAAAAGGGGGTTTAACAAACTTCTAAAACTTAAACATTGAAAAATTAATGACTTAATATAGAAAATCCCAAAGTCAGAGATAATATTAAGAATATCAACAATAATAATAAATAATAATAAAAAATATGCTAACATGTGAGCAAACTGGAAAGAACTGTTTCGATTAAACTCAAAGGAAAACCTTTTCACAAAGTCCTGAAACTTTACTGCTTTTGTAATAATAAATGAAGAATACATTCAGCTGATATACACTATTGTGGTTCACTGAAGTAAATGAAGTTATGGCAGTTTGCAGCTACTAAAGATTTGACCATTGCCAAAAACAAAACCGAAATAATTAACAGCATAATAGACAAGGAAAGACAGTTATTCCTGGAAAGCTTTACTGTTACCAATAGCAAAATTTGATCCCTTACTGAATCTGCAGATATTTTTGTGTTACCTTGAGGATTTTTTTGTGGTTTCTTGGCCTGACAGTGATACCCCAGGCAGCGGCAGAGCTGAAGGCTTGATGTCTGGCTCCAGAACCCCATTCACTGAGTTCCCAGAGCTGAGCTTCCCCAAGGACTGAAATCTCCTAGGAATCTCCTGCAGTTCATTCTGCACAGCGTTGCTGTGACACCTTTCAGGCAGGTGGAAAAATGAACCCTCTTAGGGAATTCTTGAAAATTGGTCGTAAATTGTAATGAGATGGAGATCCAGGTTTGATGTACGTTAACTTTAGGCTTCACTTGGTAGATACATAACAGTGTAATGGTACTGAGCAGAAATGAGGGCCTTTAGCATGTTGATGCAATATAAACTGAGCAAATGAGCAGGTGATTTTGTATAGATAATGTTAGAACACTTTTGCCAGTTACTTTGGGTTAGAAATATGGATCTAGAAAGATGACACTGGTGGATAGCTTTGGATCTACCCATGTAGATAAGGTTAGTTTATCTAACCTGACTTATGTATGAGCTACTGAATGTGTGGCAGCCATTTGTAGCTGCTGATGGCAGAAATTTAATACACCTGCATTAAAATCCTTAAATTTTGCTCTACTAGAATTTTGGGGAAAGGAGAAGGCACCTGAGGAAAGGTATGGGTACCTGTTGATCTGGGTCAGTAGCATTTTTAACAAGTATTATCAGACATATGTTCTTTGCCTTCAGTTGTGAGGGATTTTTAGAAAATTACTGCTTATTTGTTTTTCTCTGTTTGGAATGGATTTATTTTGAAATATTTGTTGTAACATTAGTTTTAGATGTTTTACCAACACTAGGCAATGAAAACAGACTGTATTTTAGTCTCACTTCTGATTCAGCAGAACTTCCAGTTCCTCTTGCTCGTGACTGTACATCCTGCAAGATCTGTTTGGTAATATATAGAGATGTAAGTCCACCACTTTCAGCAGTGTTCAAATTGCCTGACTGATTTCTGCCAAGTGCAGGTCATGTGCTTTTCAAGCCTTGGTATTTTATGTGCTGACATCCAAGTGTGTCTTTCAGAAAGACTAATTTCAAAGCAAACATGCTGGAGTGATTGTCCCATCTAGAGGAGCTGCCTAAAAATAATTTTTCCCTTTCTGAGTAGGTAAGAGGAGATTTTTATGACAGGTGGAGGAGCAGTTTTTATGTACCATCTCTTATTTGTAGTCAGACTCATCCCTAAAACTTTTGTTTGAAACTCCTGGAGTCAGAGTTAATTTTCTATTCTCTTTCTTGTCTTCTACTTTTGAACAAGAAGGTGCCAGGGAGCTCTCCCAACACAAGGGAGGAAATGAGAGTCCCAGGGTAACTGCAGGGTCCTCACCCTAGAGCAAATCTGAGCTGGATTAAACCTGACAAAGGCTGGTGGCAAACTGGTACCTGGAAAGTGGAACTATTTTGTGGTTAAGGGCCTAGTTTCATGATTTCTTTCTGAGGCACATGAAATGAACAAACCCCTTATTTTGCTGAGGGTAGATCATTTGGGAAATACCTATTTTTTAAAAATTTGATTTGGAATCACTTTGAAAGGGGTGAAGGAATTCCAGCAAAACCTGACCTACAGGCTGGCAGGCTTCACAAATTGATATTGCTGTGCAGGTGGAGACAGTGGTAGATTTGTTGCTTACGCTGCTGGCTCTATTTTTAGTTTCTGATTGCTTGCAAGTTCTGTTTACAAATGTCAGGGAAATGCATTAGGATTATCTGCTTTACTGTAGAGGTAATAAAACGTTGTCCAATTTAGCCAATAAAACAGCTAAAAGCAGCCTCACTGTCATGGCAGTGTGGCTGCTAAGTGTGGCCTCACAGTGGTTTTGAGCTGCCTGCTCTGTTCTTTCCTCATTACTTGTTTCCCACTATTATTCTGGCTCAGTATGGAGATTAGGAATCTCTGGGGTTTTTTTATTCCCATCTGGGAGTAGCTGGAAATGCACTTTGAGAGAAGAGGGAAGGGAGGGATCAGCAAAAGCTCCATGGGCCATCCCTGCAGGCCCAGCAGTGATACTGGAGACATGAGGACCACAATTACTCCTTTGCCTAGGGCTCTCAAATGCTTGGCTGCTAAGAAATACTTCCCCAAGAGTCAGCCTCGGTGTCTGGAGTGGGAACCAGTGGTTTTTAGTGGATGTGGTTGGTCTGGTGCAGCCTCTATTGGCTGCTACCCTGTAATCCAATCTTAGAGCTGCTTTCACTGCCACAGAACGTGGATTTGTGGACAAACATCCTGTTTAAGCTGGGATGACTTACTGGGGAGCTTTATGACTGTACTTGCCAGCTAGAGGTATTAATGTGCTTAAGTCAGAGCTTTAACATTGTTATTTGACTCTGAAAGGAAAAGAAATGTGTTGTTTATTCCATTAGAAAACCAGTATGTAAATAAATAATATAGAAATACATCTTTCCAGTACTTAAAAGATCTTTATTACCTTTATTATGGCCTTCTACCACTAAAAGTTAGGGTTGTAGGATACCAGTCCTAGTCATATTCACTAATTAGCAAAAAGGTTTGAGCAGAGTTGTGACACTGTTAGTCAATACTTGTTTTTCATTGCTGTTTTAGATAGCTCAGGACAAACAGATTGTGTGTTACTGCTGTGATAGAAGACATAAAATAAAAATAGTTCTCGTGCTGAATTCCCTGTGCTTTAAATACACCAAGTATGTCCCCTCAAGCATTCTTAAGGTGTGGCTATCTGTATGCAGTTCATCACCAGAGAAATTACATATTCATTTTTAAAGGAACCATAAAATTAATTTGTTTAAAGTCTGGATCTGAGTTGGGAAAGAAACTGGCAATTTAGGAAAAACTGAGGAGTTAATTCCACTAGAGGGATAAGCTAGAAATAGAAGTAGGAGTAAAAGTGTTGCTTTGAACTTCATCATAAGGAAGCAGAAATGACAGGAACATTGCAAGTTTGTATGTACCTGTGAATCCCCATAATTTTTTTTTTTTTTGCAACTTCTGCAGATTTTGAAATGATATGCCTCTAAGGAGGCAGACAATGAAAATTTGATAGGCAATATATTATTATGCAGTGAAGTGTTGAAATTTGCAGATCACTGGCAAGTCTGACCAAGAAATATAGCTTCTTTTTTTTTTTTTTTTTTTTACATAGGAAATGAAGTGTGGGAAATCATGGTTTAAAAATGAGAGGGAGATGTAAATCTACACTGTTTCAATACTCTTCAACTTTGAGAAATTGGAGTCCGGAGAGGAACCTTGATGACTTTTCTTTGTGTTTTGGCCAAATGTAATGATAAAGTCCAAATGTTTGTGACATCTGGCATGCTTGTGACCACTCCTAAGTCTAAGATCCATAACAAAAGGGTTTTTTTTTCCCCAAGAGTTTAATTTCTGTTATCCAGATAAGTGCCACAGAACTGCAGCTTGCTGTTACTGAAAAGAACAGTCAAATCATAGTGTCTCTGCTCTGCCAAGCTGCTCTAATGAACACTGAGAATTAGATATTGTGTTTGTCAGCCTAAGATTGACAAAGACATTGATGAGTCTGGTTTTTTGGTTTATTTGGGTTTTCTTCTGCAAAAATGTGTTCTTACTAAGTTAGCTCTTGACTGTTCCTATAAGAGTAGTGAAATCAATCCTTTTAGGCTTTATTTCAAGCCCTCTTAATACTGGAGCTGGAACTCTGTGAGTTTATTCAGGGAGCAGAGGTTCAGATGTTCCCTCACAAAACACAACAAGGAGGGTGGAGGTGCTCAGAGCCTGAGAACCTGGCTGGGGTGGCTGTGAATCTGAGAGCTGCATTTGATGAAGTCCCATCTCCAGGAGATTCCTCTTCCACTGCTGCCTGCTTCTACCCTGGTATTCCTCTGGGCTGTTGAAGTATTTGTTCTGGCACAGGCCTTCCTGAAATTGGAAACTGAGATGGTGAAAATAGGATGTGAGGAGTAAAATTTAAAATATTGGGGTTTTTTCTCAATATTAGCCCATTTTCAGTCTTAGTTATTTTTTAGAAAGTACTATGTGGTCAAAACCAAGGCTGGTCAAAGCTGTTTCTACCAATATTTTTGAATGGGAAGCCACAGAAATGATGGGATCTGAAGCATTTCTTGGGGCTGTGTGAGTTACCCTTGGGCTTTTTGCCAAAAAGATGGCACTCAGGAAGTCTCAATGGGCCTGTGTAATGTTCTATCCTCCAGCTCAGGTGGCCTGAAACTCCTGGCTGGAACAAGGAGCTCTTTGAGACTTGATAAGTTTTGTGAGAGTTTGATATTGTGTTTTCAAAATGTTTTTGCTCAAATCTACATCAAAACCACAGCTTGTTTCATGAGCAGACTTTCTGAATGCTGCTCGATCTCACCCATTACAGTTTTGGAAGAAATCTCTTGAGTGTTTTAACAATTTCCTGTGGCACAAGGTCTTTTTGTAGATACTTTTTAAGTGTTGGGTCATGTTGTTCTAGCAGGAATTGGGTGAAAGTAAATCCATGTGTTAAAACCGGTTGTGTAACTCTTGAACAACAGAAAAAGAAAACAAAAATGCAAAGAAAGTTTAAAGTGATTCTAAATAATATTTTCTTTCCTTCAGCTGTCTCCGTAATGAGATACAGTGCATCATCCTTTGGATTTGCTGTAAGTAGAGATACAATTGAAATATTATCTACTCTTTTTTTCTTTTCCAAGGACATTTTTTGAACATGAAATACTGCATTTTTTTCTTATGGTAAATTCACAGAAAGGTGTGCAAAGTCAATAATGGATTAGAAAAAACATTGTCAAAGTCAAGCATTGGAAAGTGTGGCAAAGATACTCTAATTATACTTTTTCAGTTTCTGCCCATTAAGTCCTATCCTGGAGTTAATACTTGTGCTTGTACCTTATTGTTGATAGATGTTCTCCACCAGGTATGGTTTTCTTACACAAAATCTCTCAATTAATGATCAGTTTTGTTGTTGAACTGGAGCCAAATTCTGAAATTCCTTTCTGAACTCTTCCCAGTGAAGCTGATGGTAGGACTGCTGCTGCCTTTGGGATGGCGTATCTCCTCTCCAGTCCTTGCCATGACTTTCCAGTTTAGTGGCAGAGCAAAAAATTCCTAACAACAAGCAATGACTCATATCAAATAATTTATCTTTAGCTTTCAATTTTGAAGGTCAGATCGACTCTGTTGGAAGTTTGACATGAGAGTGAAAGTTCTTACAGTGGGACAAGCCTGGTTTTCAGAGTTCCTGACACCACATCTACATTAATTGCAATTAAACATGGCAATTTTGCTGATAATACAGAATAGTAAATTCATGTAGGATGAAATCTGGGTGAGATTTTGGAGAAAATGGTAATATCTTCTTGGTTGGAAACAAAAGATATTGCAGGAAATTATTGACTGCAGGAAAAAGGAATGCTTGACTGCCACTTTTCTACATTTATTTCTTTACAGTCTTTGCATTAGAAGCATATTAGTATTTGAACTCTTGGAGTGCTTAAAAACCAGATTGTGATGTTTGTTTTTTCTTAACTTCTTCACGGGGAATAGATTAAAAACTTTTTAATCCCTTGATTGACTTTCTGAGCTCTGAAGTGTATGATTGTGCAATAATACAAGGCGAAAACGTGAAGATCAATTCAACAAACATAAATCCTGATTTCATGGAAGTGATTTATTCGAAGCTGCTTTGTGCCTGTGCAGCAGGATGGCAAATGCACTGCTCTTAGTGCAGGGCACATTTAATGGCCCACAAAACAATTGACTCTGTATCTCTTTCAGTTTGATGCCACCCTGGATGTTTTGTCATCGGCGATAGTTTTGTGGCGCTACAGCAACGCAGCCGCTGTGCACTCTGCACACAGGGAGTACATGTGAGTACACTTAATTACTGCTGCCTCTGCTAGGGGCCTGCAGAGCTTTTGTTGTCAAGCTGGGAGGCTACAGATTCCAGAGCTTTGACAAAAAAACATTTTGTCATGTCAGCAAGTATTCTTTCCTTCTGCCAGCTCTCACTGCTTGCTCCCAAACACACAGCCTCTCCTTAGGCAAACCTCCCTGTGATTGTGATTTTCAGTTTCTTTTTAGCCAACGTGGCAATGGTTAGGCCTTTGCAATTTGTTTTCCCTTGAAGCAGCTGTATCAAATACACTGT
This sequence comes from Cettia cetti, assembly GCA_013401135.1. Classification (NCBI taxonomy): domain Eukaryota; kingdom Metazoa; phylum Chordata; class Aves; order Passeriformes; family Sylviidae; genus Cettia; species Cettia cetti. The sequence continues at coordinate 151,164 of VZUI01042379.1, read as the reverse complement.
AGTTGCAATCTGTAACAGATTTGTAAATCTTTCACTTTGCATCTTACTGAATTATTCTTATTAAAGAATGTTTTATGAAATTGATGCTTGTATTATATTTGTACTTCCCTTGATCAAGTTTGATTATCAATCACTTTAACTTTTTTTTTAAGTAAGAGTGTAGCAATGATGCATGTCTTCTTTATGTTTACTTTGCAAGCAATTGTATTTAATATGTAACACTTGCTATATATATTCTATGGGGGGAAACAAAAATCTTTACATGTGCAGTGCAGTATTGATCAGAGTGGGAATTGTGTTCTGAATCATTGTGCATCATTTCTATGGGTGATTCATACGGTAGCTGAGAAGATCAGGTGGAGACTGACTCAAGAGTTCTTCCAACTAGTACATAAGGAAGATTTAAAATTCCTACTCAAATTTTGGGCATCTAGGTGAAGAATTGCAGTAGATTTGCCTGGTTTTGGTTTTACTCTGTACTGCCATTGCTGGCAGCATCCCATCTGGCTGGAAAATAGTTCAACTGTCCCCTGGAATGGACTGTGATTTTACAATAAAGGGGGATAGGGTAGGTCTTGTGCTGAAACACCTCTAGTGATGTCCCTTTAATAAAGGGCAGTTTGATGAAACTGAACGTTGCATAACTTAGGATAAAAAAAACAAAACAAAACCACAGAAAACCAGCAACAAAAAGTCTGGAGCCACTGGAGGCTCTCAATCACATCTTCACAATCTTTTTCTAAAAACTAAATAAAATAAGCAGTATTTTTACATGTATTAACTCAGGCTCATACATAGCTTGCCAGGGCTGTGAGCTCCTTTCTGGCAGGACTCCATACAAACCAGTTTGGAATAAAAGGCCATAAAAGACTGATGTGGCATTGATTCATAAAAATAAATGCAGAAAAATATGATTAAAATTAGTCTTCCTGCACAGATTTGGAGATTTTAAAAGACATTTTCTTAGTATCTTGCTTTTGTGGGTGTCCACAGAGATTCCTGTCAACATTCAATTAACATATTTTTGAAATCTCCTTCTGTTGAGCTTTTTCAAGTGAACCTTGTAAAGTATTTAAAAGAGAAAATAAATCCCAATACAAAAGAAGACTCAACATATCCCTATGGCTAAACCAGTAAAGTGAACAGGCAAAGTAGTAAACATATTTTGCTGGCATTTTATGCTCATTTTTAATTTGCTTTCATATAATCCCTCTGCTTTACATAAGGCTGAATTAAGTCAGTGAATTACTTGCCATGCCCATTAGTTGAAGACAGGCAAGGTTACATGATGAGTTCAGAATCAAGTGAAAGCATGTTCCCATATGCTGGGAATATGAATCACTGGAGAGTCAGCCTGCTTATCCCTCTGTTTCCAGAGCTGACAGGAGAACCACCACAGCACTGACAGCAAAGAGATGGTGAGATGGTTGTGCTGCTTAAGGCAGCTCTTACTGTGTCACATTTTTGAGAGAGGCACATTTCTAATTTCCTGTTGTGTTTAATCAATCTCTAGCTTGAAGCACTGCATGTAATTGTTTTTCCTCCTGGATGCTGGGAAAATGTTGCAATGACAGCAATGACGCCTGCTGGCTGCTTGCTCAACTTATGAATAATCTTTGTATTTGCCTCTGACTTCACCTGCTCTGCCACAGTCTTCATTTTCTGTGGGCCTGCTCCCTCAGGCTCCTGGGCAGTGTGGTGCAAATTTGTGTGGGTGCTTAGGTTGTGCTGTGTGTTATTCCTGTTTTTGTGTGCCTTAGTGCAGGGTCTGTTTACCAGAATAAGGTGTGCCAGAGTAGCTTCAGTTTGGTTCTTCATTTATAGGTCTGTTTTTTATTGATTTAAATATTGAATTTGTTTGTGTATCCTAACATATCTGAAAAATTCCTTAGCTCCTTGGCAGAAGCCTAATGGATTTGCCGATTAATTGTGTTTTGCAAATTTATGAAACTTCCTGTTTCATAAACTTGACAGCAGGAGATTGATCCAAAATCCATTAAAATCAGTGTAAAGCCTCTCATGGAAAGGCAGCATTAGATTCAGTCCCAGCTCTTGGACGTCATTGAGAGAGAACATAAAGATAGACTGAAAAACACACCCCCAGGAAAAGGCACAGAGGATACAGCCTGACTCATGATGTGCTATGAATTAAATACTGAGAATAAAATGCTAAGATGTAAGAGAAGTGCGTAGTCTTACTTAAGCTGTGGCCATATGGCAGTTGGAGCTGCAGCACTGGATGGGCTGGCACTCCTTAGAGTACAGAAGTGCTTGCTGTGCCAAGTTCTGCTGAGAGGAACCAGTGCATTTCCATTTGACTTGAGGGGAATTGCAGTGCTGAAACTGTCATGCAAATGTGTCCTGCTGAGTTTAACTCCGTTTTGCTTTTATTAGATCATTTGATTCCTCTTGTTTTCTGGGGTGAGATGAGAAGGCACCTTTTCAGTGTTCATCCCTTCCCTCCAGGGTGCCAACCACAGCACAGCCCAGAAGAGGCTGAACCCCCCAGTGGCACCAGCCCTGTAACCATTTGTTGGTTCTCCAGGTTCAGCCATCTCAAATCTCTTTGCCTTGACTGGGAGGATTGATAAGGAGGACTCTTTTGCTCCAGAGTCCTTTACTGCCACTTCTAGGGCTCTGTCACCCTTCCTGCTGCTGCTCAGACTGCTCCTGGATGTATCATTGGTGCCCACATGAAATAAAAGCCAAGGCTAAAACATTCACCAAGGGCAGGAATTAAACCACTGCAGGACTGCAGGCCCTGAGACACTGCTTGACTCTGCCTAGCTGGCTCATTAATGAAGGAGTATGTGGGAGTGGGATGAATATTTGATGTTTTTTAGAAGAGTCCTTGAAAGAATTGTAGGTCTTGAGGCAATGAAAGAGTTGGGAAAGACTACAAATATCTGGGAAGAGAGAGTACATGCATAGTTCAAGAGTACTTGATCAGCTCAGTGTGATCTGCTAGGTTGTAAATTAAAATGCAGGAAATGTAAAGGTGCTGAACAAGCCATCAAAAAGCAATGATCAAGGAATTAAAGAAAGGAAAGAGTGCTGAAATAAAACTGGAGAAATAATTCGAAATCTCCACTAAGGATGAAAATTTACAACTGAAATTGACTGAGGTGTTTAATATGTGCAAAGAAATGTGAATGGTCCCCCTGGCTGCTCTCCATAACCACTTCACAAATGCCTTGAATGTTCTGCCCTTTAGTAAACCTTTAGCAACTTGGTAGCTTATTGGTTTGCTGAAGCAGATATATATCTATTGAAGGAAGAACTTCATTGACACTGGTTTGGCAACAGTGGTTTTTCATGTGCTTGAATAAACTCAGTAAATAGCTGTAGAAGAAATTTCCTAATAGAAGACTGGAAAAATGTCTCATGAGATGTTGAACTGGCTATACAGCCAAGGGCAGCTTTTAGCTTCTGTTAAGTTGGAGTGCAGGAGCTGTGTCTGAGGAGAAAGTGAGAAATATCACCAAGAAAGGAAGGATTGGAAAAACAGAGTAACAAATTATATGTACACAGCCTTGTGGGAAAGCTTTAAAAACCAGAGCTTTTTTCTGTACAGTTGGTTGGAAAGATCTTGCTTTTCTGTACAATGCAAGGACCCAGTATCTGCCTGTGCCTCTGGCATCCATTGATTCTGGGATTTTTGGCTACTGGGTTTTTTATTGCAAAACCCAACTCTGTACAGCATATTTAAAACAGTGACTCTTGACAGTTGCAGCTGGTGTTTGCTATATATTATTTTTGTTGATGATATCAAGTTAAATTCTGTGTTTCCCAGGAACCAGTCTGTCAACATCTTTCTCAACCCAGTGCCGGAGTAAATAGGAAACCTGACTCATAATGAACATTCTGGATTATGGCAAGTGCAGAAAACACACATTTCTTATGTTTCTTTCACTGTTTTGGTGTTGTGGTTTTGTTTGTTTGTTTACTTGGGTTTTTTGATTATGAATTTCTGACTCTGGCTATACATTCCCTAATTACCTAATAAGAAAATTAAATTGTATCATGGACTAATCATTTTAAACACACTTGTGCTCTATGTTGCCATGACATAGAATACATAATGAATACAGATATGTCCTTTTTTTTTTTTTTAATTGGTGGACGTGCTGTCTGAAACATGAGCAGTAATCCTAAAATTACAGGAATTACAATCTACAGTGTGGTAGACACAAGTGCAGATATCTGTCATACTTCCACCTGCCTCTGGGAAAGCTTTTTGCCAGAAGAAAAGAGTCATTTTGCAATTAGACATTACCTAAATGCTTTTTTATGTGCCTGTAGCTTAACTTTCATCTCCACACCTCAGCTGTGGCTGTGGATTTGGTGCCTTCAGGATGCTGAGCCCATTTGCCACGTGAAGAATGCCTGTCCTGGGGATTTGCTTCCTAATAGGTTCCTAAATTATGGGGAGGAAGAACAGGTGTTCTCACCTGTTTTGACATTCAGAACACAACTGTAAGAGCTTAATCCAAGAATTTCTAATTTAGCTTCAGCTAGAAGCAATCTCTAAGAAAGATATTTGACTTCTCCTCAACAGAAATTGCATGAGAAATTGCATGAGAAAATGTGATGAGACCATAAGACAGAGAAAGCTTCTTCTTCTGAAGCAATCATAACTCTTTTTTCCCTCTAGCTCTTGTTCAGATGACACCATGTGGGAATATTTATCCTGGTATCTGGTCATGGGGAGCCTTGCAGAAGTTATACTGAATATATGTGCATTGCAATTAGGCATGTGGGGATTGTGATGTATCCTACTTTTGCACTCAAAGCTTGAAAGAGTTAGAAGGCACCTTTTATGACTGTGATCCTGCAAAGTTGGGTCTGGCTCTTCTGTCTTGCTCTGATTCAAAAAGAAAGCATATTGATCTATGTGGTTTCAGGGCATATGTCTGTTGGTTCATGGAATTAAATGAAACCACCCACATTTTCAGTATTTCTATTGTATTTAAATTTTCATCTGTGGATTGGCTCTGCTGTGCTGGTTAACCCAGCTAAATGAGCACTGTCTATTTAGGCAGTGTTGAATGAAAATAATCCTCTGGGTTCAGACCCAACATATCAGTCACATTGAAAAAACTGTGGATAATTTTATCTATACCATACATACGAAAGAGACTCGAAGCACAGATGGCAAAATCCGCACCTACCCACAGTTCAGGGCAAACCTCTGTGGCTGGAGGCAAAGCTCTTTTGTGATGAGTGAATGGAATACCTAAGTGATCTGGAAAAATGTCAAAAGCATGGAGCTGCAAGCAGCAACCAGCTCAGAACCTGCCTCTGCAGCTCACGTGTGGTTCTCAGCTCCCAGGAGTTTGGCCTCACACCACATTTTCGTGGCTCTCCCACAGAATGAGGCACAGTAAAGAGTTTTCAAAGGGAGTGCTCACCTGTGCTTGGGTATCTGCTTTATAGGAGAAGTATAGCTTCTTCTTAACCACAGTGAAAATTTCTAAAACATCCTTTCTTCTGAAATATTTGGCCAAAATTCTACATCCAGGTACAGTGCTAGATACAAGTGTAAGAGGTGCTTCATTAGGCTGACTTTATAAGCATCATAATTTCTCCATAAATTCATTATCCCTTATTCAGACAAAAGTAAATCAATCACAAACTTTGCTCTTACCCAGACAGAAATGTATGTATGCCTACGGCACACCCAAAAAAATCATTGCACATACCAGTTATATTAAATATGAAATAGAAAATGTATATATTTATATATTCTAAAATCTGTTTCAAAAACTGTGGCATCTGTAGGCTTGGCAATGATTTTACTGGAGCTAGATCCAAAACCTATGAAAGCCTTTGCTTTTCCTTGACTGGTTGTTGATTAATCAGGAATTGTGTGTATTGCCTAGTATTTACGAATAGGCCTATGTATATGAAATCAGGGATATGATGTTTCCTGTGCTGGAATTTGATCACCATAAAAAAGAATATTATAGAAGTTCTTAAAAGGCTTTAATTTCCATGTTCAGGGGAATGGCAGAGTCTCTGATCATCTGCTGCAAGTGGAGGAGCAATGCTGGAGCCAGGAGGGTGGTTGTAAGGCAGGTGTACTCCAAGTGCAGCTGCAGAGTCTGTGCAGACCTAAGAACTAGAAAATAGGTCATGAGAGTTTTCAAACTCCCCCCAGTTGTAGAAATGTCTGTTGGCTTTTTCTGGTAGATATTGTATACCTGGAGATCAAATTATTTATGGAGCTCTTGCCCCAGTTCAGCTGCCTGATGTTAAGTATGTAAATACCCTGTTCTGCAGCAACTAGTGGAAATCCTAAGGGATAATAAAAGTTTTAGAAGGCCTGTAACACTTCCAGCATGAAATGGTTCCCTAGCAGAGCTGATCTGAGTTGCAGACATAAACAGCATTTCCCCTCCATGTCTTTTAAGAAGTTAAACCACTCGATATCACAACACACTTCTCTAACACAGTAATTGAAAAATTGACTTTCAGTGGTCATTTGGACTATTACTTGTATGTCTTTATTATGTAATCTAGTTTGGGCTTATGTTTTTATATGGTGAGAAAAAAGCAGTAGCTGTAATGATGCTGATCTGGATCCTGGCAGTTGGGGGTGGATTATGGAACATGTGTGATGAGCAGCAAGCCCACTTCATTCCTTTTAAAGTACCTCTTAAATTGACTCTATTCCCTCCTCACCCAGCAGCAGGCAGGTGTAAATACTCTGAACAGCTGTGATTCTGTACAGTTTGGTGTCCAAGATCTCTTCAGGAACTACACCTGATAACAGATAAGCTACACTAGCAGCTAATAAAACTGCCTAATTGACACAAGGAAGCTTTAGATTAGCAGTGGAGCATGACAAATAAGCAGGAATCTCGAGACTGATATTGCATCTTTTGACTGTGTATTACCATAATCTGTCACAGTGGCTAGTTCTTTTTAGAGAAAGTCCTTTAATGAGTTTAAGAGGCAGATGTTACAGTTGTCAGAGTTCTGGATGTCACCCTCATGAAAAATGTGACTACAGTGGTCTCAGCAATGTTGCAGAACAGCAGCAAATGTTAGTGAAGAGCTGCATTGTAATTTGGGTTCTTCTATTTAAGGTAAAGAGCAGCAGAGCTGTGGCACACCTTCCTGCACAGAGGTACAGTCCCCAAAACAGAGCTATTGCTGTCACCTGCCCAGCTGTGTGGGGCTGTGTGCAGGGTGCTCTTGCTGTGCTGACAGACATCCCCAGCACAGCTGCTTGGGGCTCCCCTCTGCTTCTTCACACACCCTTCTTTCATGGCAGGAGTGGTCCTTGCTCAGTTCCTCCTCTTCCTCACTTGTGTGACAGCAGATTTTCTCTACCATGCCTCCCCCACTGGTTTGCCACCAGAAAATCATTTTTTGGTGACCAAATTTGAAACTTTTCCTCCCAAATTCTTATCCTTTGGGTTCCACCATTCAGTTTTGACTGCACTTGGGAAATCCTAGGCTGGCTGTAACTGGCATTTTACAGTACTGTCAGTAGGCTATGAGAGCTGCCATGTACCACTGTGAAATGAAAGCATGCCTAGCTTTGTTTAAACAGGATGACAAACTCTCATCTAGAGGAAATGTGGTGCAGGTTATTGCAAGTTGCAAGTTATTAGTGAAGAAGCAGTTGCAGAATGCAATTTGTGTTTGGTTTTGGGAAGGAAGAATGAAAACAACAATACCAGCAAGGCAAAGAGTAAAGGGTTCCTCTCATGTGGTTAGACATAGAGGACAATTGAGAAAAAAGTATAGATACAGAATTAGAAAGTGAATGAATACTTCATGCTAAAAAATATTTTATCATAGGGAAACAGGATTTAACATTTTTACGGTCTTTATTAAAATAATTACTTTTTTTTTAACTTAAACTGTAGAGGTTTTATTGGTGGGTTTACTCAGAGATTAAATTCTGTATCCATCATAAAACTGATTTCTCACCTTTGCTGAAGAAGCTCACATTACTCCTGGGCTTAGAGCTCATATTGCTCTTATTGGCCTGCAGCTCATTTTAATGTGAAGTTACAGTTCCTTGCAAAGTAATATTTTTCACCACTTCAATGGTAAAAACAGCCTGCAGAGATTTTAACATTTCCTTTTCTGTGGGCTATTAGGAGTCTTTAGTACTGAAAGATCTTGACAGAGCCTGCAGAGTTAAAGATTTTATGAATAAAAATTAATAGGATCACAGGATAATGCCGGTTGGAAGAGGCCTCAGGAGGTCTCTGGCACAGAGCAGAGTGAGCTGTGAGATCAGAGAGGTCACTCAAAACTTCATCCAGTCAGGTCTCCAAAACTTCCAAGGGTGGAGGCTCCAAAGCTTCTCTGGGAAACTGTTTCACTATTGATCCATGGTAGAAATCTCATTTCTCTTAGGAAACTATAACGTGGTAAGATTTTTAACAATCAAGGAAAAGCAGAATTAAAATAGAGTTTACCAGCTCGTGCAGGGTAACCAGAATACATGTAGAAATTAGAAGTATTGTCTTTTATTTACAGCATTGTGGCTGCCAGAGAATTGGGAGAGGAACTGAAGCTTGTTTAGATGGCAGCTTTGCAATGTGAGAACAGTTTCTATCTCAAGAATATGGATACAAATGCTAGTGGTTTATACAATGACTATTTTTTCTGGTTCTTTTTGTCATGTTTACTCCTGTATCTCAGCTGAAATAATCAAAATGTTTTGCATGAATAAGGCACATAATCCTGCTACCAGAAAGGAAGTTTTTACAGAGAGAACAATCAATCACTGGAACAACCTCTGCAGGGATGTGGCAGAATCCTCACTTTCTGAAGTTTTCAAGATGCAGTTGGACAGGGTGCTAGAGAATCTCATCTAGGCTCCTCTTTCCCAGGAAAGGTTGGACCAGATGATATTTGGAGGTTCCTTCTATCCCAGACTCTTCTGTTATTCTGTGAGCCTCTTTACTTTGGTAAAAGTAATAAAACACCTCCCCCCAAATAACCCATATAATCAAAACAGGTCAACTAATCTGGGATACTGCAAGGAATGAAACAGGTGGGAGAATAGTGTAGTATTTGACAAGAAAGTTGAAGTTTTAGTACTGCATTTTAATTTTATCATGTATTAACAAAATGGGGAAGTAATTAGACTGCTGGTGACAAACTTTTTTATTCCACATAGTATCATCATGTTTCAGGCATTAGTTTAATGGACTTGAAGCATGGTGGTAAAATAGTTTCCAGGCTGTAACAGACAAACCTTCAAGTGCATGAGACCCTTTTCCCTCCCCACTGCCCCAAAACAACTCTCTATGAGCTGCTAGGAGAAATTTAACACATTTTTGCAGATTGTGTTCATGTGCATCATTAATATTTTCTGAATCCTTAATTCTGTTGTACTGCCTTTGATTTGAGAGGACTAATTACCAAGGGCTTCATTGCAAACCCTTGCTGGTCCTGTGCTGCTGTAAAGATTTGCCAGAAAGAGAATGGGATGAAAATTGAGAAGGGAAAGCTCTTGCATTGACTGGTTCATAGCAGTCAGTTGATATGAGAAAAACTCAATTTCCAGTCACCCTTCTGTCACTTTTCCCAGATCACTTTTGAGGTAGTTTATAGCAGAGCTCGTTACTCACCATATATTTGTAATTTCATTATTATTATCAATTTATTTTTTAATAAAATGTTACCAAACTAGTAGCTGAGAATCTAAACTGCAGCCTTACATCAATCTGAATGCTGCTTACCTGGGAGCAGCCTCTTTATCTGAAAGGGATCAACACATGGAAAGGGTGTTTAGTGTGACAAGACCATGCTAAGTAAAATTGCTTCATTATGTTGAAGATTAATCACCATAGAAATCTGAGTGAGGTGAATCTCTAATTCTGTGTTTGCAGCATTACAGAATTTTTAGTCTTACCACTACCTGTAGGGAATTATAACCAAGAATTACAAACTGTAAGATAGAATTAAGGCTAAATCCATGAATTAGGAGGCTGTTCTGCTGCATCTGCTAAATGCAAATGAATTGAATCATTGGACTTACTCTCCTTAGGAAATTAATTTTATGATAAAATGAGGGGAAAAAGTGCAAACTTATTAATAGCAGCTTGAAAATTGACAGTTTGTGGAGAAGGAAGCTCCTGAATCTCAGTACTATCTGCTTAAAAGCCATTGACTTATGCAAAGCAACAAATTTTTGATTAAGGAAAAGAATATCAGGCGCTTACAGTGATTGATTTTCTTTTCTGGTTTCCTTATGAGTTGTGAGAATTTGCCATCAAAATGAGGAATTGTGTCTGTTAGAGCTCCACATGGGGAATATGTGATGGAAGAGGTGAGGTGGCAGCTGTGTGTGCTGTGATGCAGTTACACTGATCTGCTTCTGATGGGTGTGAGTGCAAATATCCAGGGCTGCTGTAATACAAAATGAGTATTTATAGGGCTGTAAAAATATAAATGGGTTGTATGTGGGTTGTAATACTGCTTTCAAGGAAATGTCTTTTGAAAATTGTCAAAATGTAGCACTGCCAGAATCAAGATTTAGTTTTTAGGGTATACAGGTGTCTGAATTCCTCTAGAAGTGACCAAAGCTCCAAAACTGTATAAAGTTTTTGATGGTTTTGAGAGTCTAAATAATTTCATTCTCAATGCCTGAGGCTGCAGTACAACCAATTTAACAGAGTGTTTCATCTGTGACAAAATAATACTGAAAATTTGACAGAACTGATGAGGTCATTTCTAATACAATGAATTACACTTCATATTGCCTTTTAGATTTTCACATACAAATACTGCCTCAAAAACACATCAAGAAGCATCTTGGGCAGATCATGATCAGCTACCAACACCTACAGCAAACTAAAGAAGACAATGTTAAATCTGTAATACTATCTTGTAGTTTTAATTACTCTTGCATTCCAAATGCTTTTGCTTTAAGAAAAAAACAACTTTAGAAGTTTGAGCTGTAGCTGAGTTAAAAGTTGGTTGATGCCTGAATATCAGAGATGCCCTCACCTTGTCCTTTCTGAATTAGCCTTTTATTCTTCAAGCTGTACTGCATTCTGAAAGATTCCAGAAAGCTTATTGTTTCTGAAAACAAAAGTTTTCCATTACGTTTTAAAATGTTTTGACTAAGTCTTCTCTCTTCCCCTCTTTTTTTTTTGATACAATATATTACATGGGACTGGAGAAGATTCCATATTCATGTGTCCTTCATTAGAGCTTTTCTGTTGCCTGTCAAACCTGTGGCAATCAATTATTTTGCTTTATAGATCAATTGTAACTATAATGATTTAGTACTTAGTGGCAACCTCTGATTCTAACTCAGGTAGAAATGGCTGTAAAATTATCTTCAATAGGTGCTGGAGCTGCAAGTCAAGGGTTAGGACAAAACTGTTAGGGCTGTCTTTAAATTCTTTATGTTACCAGTCCACCCTTCTGTATAACTCCTCTTTCACTAGTTTTTATGGGTACTTTTGAGTTGATTTAAACCTGTTTAGAAAAGGTAGTTTGCTCATCTAATTTAATAGAATGCCATTAATGAGATTGCATTTGCCAAGCACCTTGGCACTAACACCCTTGGTGTGCTACTGGAAACACTCTTTAGTTACACAGCAGTGATTGTTAGCAGATGGAAGTGAGCTGGCTTGTGTTAAAATTTTTGTGGTCTAGTACAGTGGAAGTAGAGCATGCTTACAATAACTAATTGCAACTTGCTTATTATGTACTACAGTTTCTCAGATTAACTTTTGGAGGTTTGTTCTTTTTTACATTTGTAGTTGAATTCTGCATGATTTGCAGTCTGGTTAAAAATTATTTCTTTCTAGCAAATGAGTTAAAAGAAGACACTGTGCAGTATTGTGTTTTAGTGGTTTTGCAGATAAATCAATACATTCAAGAAGACAAAAACCATGGGATTTTTTCTTAAAGTACTATACTCATGAATTTTGCATGGCTGTGGATTCCAGAAGTCAGCATGTAAAGGAGAAGCTAGGTTTGCTAAATATGACTACTGAATGCTGATTCAAACCTCAGACTGCATTCTGTCTGCTATTAATACCCTTGTCAGTGTTGTTATCATCTTCCTTTTCTTCTATCCACTTTAGCTATTTCTGGGTAAGTAGGTGGATGGGAATTCTTTTGCCACAGTAAAACTGAGCTGGAGAAGAAGAGAAACAGAACAAGGTTGCTGAAGTTGTTATGTATCTGCTGGCAAATATGCAAAATATTTGCTGTTAGACTTGAGTGGTTGGCAAGTTCACAGACATAGCCCCAAACTCTCTGAGTTGTGGGAACAAAATCCAGCCAGTGGGAATATTTGCCTGTCTTCCAGAAGCATGCAGAGAATAAAAGATGTGCTGAGGGAAAGGGATGAGGATTCCTACAGGCATCTGAATGTACAAATTGCCAAAGAAAGTGTGATCCACAGTGTCCAGCTCACAGATTTGGGGCTGTGTTGGTTTAAGCCTGTTGGGGGTGGTAGAAAATCTTCTCTTTCAAAATGGCTTTCAGATTAAATGTCAGCATATCCTTGCAGGAAGTTCATGTATCTTATGTCAGGCTGTCACTGGCTCAGCAAGTGGCCTTAGGCAAGTCAGCTTTTGTGGACCAGTTCCCAAGTTACATCACACCTGATGGGGAGGAAAGAGCTGCTCCAGGTTCTGTTATGCCACTGACCACATTTACCAAATATCTCTGTGGGCTTGGTAAAGAGAATGAAGTTATTCATAATTTCTAATGGGAGATCCTAGCAAAACAAACAAACAAACCAACCCAGAGAAGCAGTCCTTCTCTAGAGGACTGTGTGACAAATCATCAGGAGCAGAAGTGGCAGGTCTTTCTGAAACATTAGAGAAAGAAACATCATCTGGTATGCCCTGTCTTCTCATGCATAATCCAGATTTTAAGAATGAGAGAGGAACTGGAAGTTTCATTCTGTTCTTTAATTTAAGCCTCTATCTTTAGCTTCTTAAGACTTTTTTTATTATTAATATTCTGTCACCCTCTGTTACCCTGGAAAAGTTGGCAACTTCAAATACATTCTTAACATTTCTTTGTATTTTCCTCTTTTTTTTTTCTTTTTCTCCAGGGCTTGTGTTATCTTGGGAGTCATATTCCTCCTGTCATCTATATGTATTGTGATCAAAGCCATCCACGATCTTGGGAAGAGGGTGCTTCCAGAAGTGGTAAGGTGATTCCTGTTCTTTTAAATGTTCTCTTTATTCCCTGCCCTGCCAGTGGGACTGAGAAATGCCAGTGTTCCCTTTCAACAGCCCCACTGAACTCTGTGAAGCTCTAGCAGGTGCATTTCCTGCCTGGCTGCACATTACTGGCCCTGGTCTTCCAGCAGTATTTTTTACTTATGTGATGGAGTCTAGTCTACTTCTGGAGTTTAATTATGGGTTTTTATAGGTTTGACCCCAAGTCTCTCTCAGTGTAACCACTTAAAGCTTCTACACAGGGCTGTGGGAGTTCACTTACAGAGAGGAGGCCTCCCTGGGCTTAATTAATGTATCAGAATTTTATGAGAGAAATGTTTCCACAGTTTGCTACTCCAATGGCTTCAGTATTTTATTTTCAGTGTGGAAAAAATGTATTTTTGGATTATATTTTAGTGTCTTCCAGCTCTTGCCTCCAACTCCAGAGCCATGTATGTGCAGCAGGGATGAAACAGGTGAGGGGAGCATGCTGGGTGAAAGAGCTGGCTTAGAGTTTGACTCACTGTGGAGCATCACAAAGGGCTTCTCTCCTGCTCTCTGCTTTCTTCTGGCTGTGAAAGCAGCCCCTACCTGGCCTGCAGAGCAGCTCTCCCCAGTGGCCTTTCTCTCAGCTCTGCTCTGGCCTGTCCTGCTTGCTTCCTTTCAGGACTGGCTATTAACTTCTACTCATTTAACAAGCTGCTCGCTGGGAAAAACATTTGGCAGGGTTCCACTCCCACGAGACTCTTCCTAATGTGCTCAAACAAAATCAGTTCAGTTGTGTGCACAACCTCAGAGCATGTCTTCAGCCTTTGTGAAGTTTGGTCTGCTTGTGTGTTCAGCCTTTCACATCAAGGATTCATCCTGCCAAGTGCCATTCTCAACACAGCACCACACAAATCCAAAACTCCTTCCTTCCAAACAGGAGATGGAGGCAGAGCTGGAAAATAAAAAAGCCAAAATGGAATTCCATCTGTTACCCACTGTTAGCAGTGCAGATGACCTACTGGGTCCTGTGTTCTCATGGAAACTTGCAAGAAGCTGGGCAATTCCAGAAGCTTATTTTCAGTAGTTTACTGAAATCTGGCTGAAGATGAGTAGCACAGCCCCTGAGTTAGCACGTTACTGAATTGCAGCCAGGTGCATTGTTTGACTGCAGGTGATTCATGTTCTCCTTGCATTTTGCTTGCCCTCTTTTCCAGTCCTCATAATTTCCTGCCTTCTCAGCTTTGCCAGCATTACAGCACATGGAGTTCACCAGCCTGGTTCTGTCAAAATGATCTGGGTTAGCTTAAACACTTTCAGTTGCTGGTTCTTAAACCTGACCAAAACATTTTGACAGAACTGGGTTGGGGAGTGAGCATGGGGCATGTGGCAGTGAGGCTGAAGAGGAGGCAGGTTAGGGTGAGGGGAGACCCTGCCGTGATGGTCAGCCCAGGGACAGCTTCTTGACTTATCTGTATCCAAACAGTGCAAACTGGCTACAGTCTGACTTCTGTTTAGTGAGAAAATGAAATATATAGTCCTGACTCAATGAAGGAGAAGGGAAAAGGGAGGACACAACCATAATTAAAACACTCATTTTGGTGAATTTCTGGTAATGTATATCAGATAGGATATCTCAGTCTAATTCATTGTGGGCAAATGATTTAATAATTCTATCAGTAGGAACAAAAATTGAAAAGTTACTTCATCTATATCTCACTCATTATTATAAGTTCTGTCTACAAGAGAGGACTCTGTTTCTGACAGGGGGAGAAATGTCTCATATTTGGATTGTGAACATTTTTTATGATTTGCAGGCATATTGTACTTCCTCATTTTTAATGTCTTTAAATGCAAAAATACAGAAAAAATACGGAATCAGAAAACCATCCCTGGAGAGAAGATCCCATTACATTTTCAGTGTCTTGTAAGGATGATTTGTACAGATCCCTTTTGTCACAGACTGCCATGGCTTCAGTTTCCTGTGCTAATTAGGTAGAATTCCTGTGTCAAGAATTCCCTGTGTCAAGTAGGTAGAATTTAGAGTTGATACTGCTTACATTTGACACAGTATCAGGGTACTGATGGATAATCTTCCTCCTGTGACTGTTCTCACTCATTTAGGCACTCAAGTGCAACCAAAAGTTGGAAGGATGTATCTGGCAAGGCTTGGGCTGTGAGTGACTGGTGACAGGGTAAAAGCCACATGCACACACCTAAAGGATTTTCATACCTGCCTGGAATGTAGGTTGGAGCATGGGATGAGAGGAGATGGTACTTTTGTTCAATGTCTCTTAAATGGCATGGGCAAGGATTTTAATTTCAAAGCCTTTCAGTACATCTCCCTGTGGGAAACTGATTCAGCAAGGGTTGTGTGACAGGTGAAATATCTCTGTGTAAACTCAGAACAACAGTGAAAAATGGGAAGGCTCAGAGGACAGCACCACTGCTGCAAGTCATGGCCAGTGAGGTGTGGTGCCTAAGGGTTGCCAACATTAAAAATAACTGGGGGAAGAGGATGTTGTTGAATAGAAACCTTTCCAGCTGCTCTGGCTGTGCCTGACTGTGACTGATTTTCAGGTTGCTCCCTTAGCTGCTCTAAACAGAAATTGTTGTTCTTCCCAGTTGTTCGGGTCTTTGTTGGTTGATTGTGTTCCCAGCAAAGCTGCACCTGCCCAGGCCATATCATCAACATCTGAGCAGAGGGGAAATCTGCTCAAATTACATCAGTGAGAGGCAGAAGTTTCTGCCTCTGCTCCTTTATCCAGGGTGCTGTCTTCTACTTCTTGGACCACTGATGAGCTAATTGCTAGTGATACTAATCTCTGTACTATCTTACCATGTGATTTGGCTTTAATGTATGGATATATAGCTGGAAAAATAACAGAACAATGTTTTCTGTTAGTAGTTTTCTGCATAGCAGTGAAGTAACCAGTAAATAGTGACCTGAAGTATGTTCTGGTGATGTTATCTGTCTTACTGAGATATGATATTAACTTACTATCCTGAGACCAGGGAATTATCCTCGTGGTGTGAGCAAGAACAGAACATTAAGACCAAGAAAAGGTGGAGTAACTCCACTGGTGTCCCAAACTGGTATAAAACCAGGGTGTAGAGCTCAGCACTAGATTCAGAGGATCTGTGCCTCAACAGAAGTTTCACACGTGAGTCAGAGTCGCATGATTTTTTTTGGTACAGTTTACATCCTTATTGCTCTTTATTGCAGCAAAGGTCATTAAAGATGTGGGTAATTTTTAAAGCGTCCTGTGAAATTTTAGCTGAGATTTAGGGAGATAATGTGGCAAAAAGCCAACTGGAAAATGTTGCTCTTGGTGATGCTGAACACAAAGTTGGTACTGTCAGCCCTGCAAATGGAGCTGGTTTGGAATGCATTGCTCTATGTGGGGGAATCAAGATTAACCTAATGATAATAATAATAATAATACTGCTAAGCAACATGACTCACTGCATTGCTCTCAGAGCTATAAAGTCTCTTTTTATGTTTTAATTTCTGGTAAACTTCAGGAATTTTGTAATAATTTCTCTGAGATCATTTTAAATTGAAGAAGTTTTGGAGAAAATAGTATGATATGGACAAGTTTAATTTTAGAAATTAAACAGACTGGGTAACCTTCTTGCTAATTTTAAAGAACTATGACTAAAATCCTAAAAGCAGAGCCAGTAAATTTTGAATAATTCTGGATCAGTTATAGGAAGTTCATTGTATTTCTTGTTGCTTGTGAGATACAATGGTTATGTATCTGTCCATTCTTAATATGCACATAGCAAAAAAAAAACCCAACAAAAACAAAACCACCAAACTTGGAAAGGTTCTATGAATTCTTTGATGTAGAGATTCTGTTGTCCTTAAAGTGAATCTTGAACGAACTGCTTTCATGAAAATACTAGCAATAAGAGAAAATATAAAAGTCACATGGTTAAGAAATAATTTAAAGTACTTTTTCCAAACATTTTGAACAGATATTCTTTTACTTACGGAGACACTTAGAAACAGGAGTCTTTAGTATTGTTGTCATTTCATATGGCAATTTCAGGTGCAGGGTGACAATCCTCAGCAGGATTCAGAGAACCAGGAAGAGAATGACAGAGTTACTGCACATTGAATGGCATTTCCAGCTTGACTTCCCCATTCTGTAAGAGGCTTAAATGTCCCCAGATTCTTGTTAGACTGCAGAGAGGTGCTGCTCAGTTTACAGGGCAGGAGCTCATGGTTAGCTCAGTCAGGCATTTTCCAATCCTCCATTTGAATTCTCTTTTGTTCCTTGTTGAATGTAATTTTGTTGGGACCCTGTGAATGACAGCACTCCTGATCTGCACTGGCAGAGAAGAGAGGACAGTTAAAGCTCCTGACTTTCTGTATTTCTTAATATTGCTTCTGTCTTCCTTTGCTGGTTCTTGTTTGTTTTACCTCTTGCTGTGTATCCAGTAAAAATAAACAATAGGTAGTGTTATGTCTCAACACAAGCCTTCAGCACAGGCAGTGATTTTGTAATTCTTTTGAATGCCACAAAACCTTGGGGAACACAGAAACTGTGTGTTTCTCCTTTTGGTTCCTTAGCTTGATATGCTAAGGACTGTAGTTAACTTTGGCATAGCCTGTGAGGCAGGATATGAATGACTAGGTAGCTAATTAGTTTAAAATAACTTGGATGACTTTAATGAGAAGTGTTTGTCTGGAATTTTGACTTTGGTAGTGTGTGTGTTTCCTACATGCAGCAGCAACCACCGTCCTGCTGGCCCAAAAGGTCCAAATTTGCTCTTCAGTGACTTTCATCCTGCCTTTCTTTTTAATTTTTATCTCCATCTTTAGAAGATTTAACCAAGGAAGCCTGGAGAGCCCATAGAATTCAAAGGATAAAGGGTCACCAGGGATTTATGCAACATGTTCATTTTTGCCAATTACTGTTTAGCACTGAATTGATATTTTTAGAGAACTTCAGCTGTAGATTTAATTTCCTGCAGTTAGCAGCAAGACAAGAAATTGTCATTATTAGGTAAATTTAGGGTTTTCCCTTTGCACAGAAATTTATATTTATATTATAATTAAAAAGAAGCCTGCCCTGAAAAATGATATTCTGCGTCAGGAGAGCTGGTCAGACAGTTAATTATACACTTACTATATAATTCTGTATTTGTATTAATTATACATCTCTTAACTGTGAGAAAAAGTTCATTTTCAAGTAACTGAGATATGTATTAATCCTCAGTGTTCAAAACACCATCCCTTGTGCCAATGTTTTTGGTACTTGTGATGTACTTCAGCAATGTTCTTCAGCAATGATGTATACTTTGAATTAAATTATTTAATGAAGTTATGAATTTTAGGGTTGATGGTAAGGTAGATGCAGGAGAAATATTGCAACTGAAGGGATCTGTTTGTCTTAGAGGGCTGGAAAATGCCAGTATTGAATATGTGCACTGAGGAGGCAAATGGATCTTTTTTTTCTCCAACATTTCTGAAGATTTTTACATTGCTTTTTGTGAACATTAAAAAACGTATGATGGCTCTCTGATTATTGTAGAGAGGATTAAATGAGGAGAATAGAGTTTTCATGTCACTTTGAGAGGAGATTTGTCTGCCATGTAACCTCACCTTGGATTTGCAGAGCTGCTTCATTTTCCTTTGGAGGCAAATTTGGGTGTGGGAGTGGAGACAATTTCTGCCTGCGCCAACACGGACGCGCCAGTCGCTTTATTGAGCTGTGACCTCCATTCTCACTTGCCTGAAAATATTTTTAATTAAAGCTTCCACATTTTGAGAATTTAGAGATGTGGTGACATTTTCCACTTGCCTTGGAACAGGTTGGTTTGGGAGGAAGACTTGCTGTTTCTCTCCTACTCTTGTATCTCTAGAATGCTTCAGGTTTTGGGTGATTCCTGTGCAGGAGATGCTCAGAGCCCACACCCTGCCCCCAGCCCTTCCCAGGATCTTTCAGTGTCACTATCAAACTCAAAAAAACATGGAAAGATTACAAACCACAAAGAGAACAAGTTTTATACAGGAGAGAGAGATGTGCCATTAATGTGTGGGAACATTACAGCTGCAAATTCCAGTTCTTTTTGTGTTCTTGTCCTATTTTTTTATATAGCTGGGAATTTTTTATTTAGCTGGGAATATTTATTCTGTATGGGTCTGCTTCATGACATGCTGCAGTTATTATTTCAGTTTCATATCATTGATCCCTAAGGAAATATTTTTCACCAAACAGATCTTCAACTTCTTGTTCCCCCTCCCTCTTTTTCTTTTTTTCCTTTGTTCCAGCACTTGCTGAAAGTGTTACATGAAGCAGGCCAGCTGCTCTTCTTTCTGGAGTGTTTGAAACGAAAATTTCTGATAATTTTAGCTCTTGTTCAATACACCTGAATTAAAAAGCTAATCAGTAATTGACATTTGGAAGAGAAAGTCTTCATTTTTGTTTACCCTCCAGGTTAATTTAAATGACTATTTCTCAGATCACATACTTTAAGCTGGGTTTTGTTCCTACAATGATGAGTGTTGAACCTAAAATAGAATAATTTCTTGTTGCCTCAGAAATAATTTACTGAGGTTCCCTATCCCCTAGCTATGAGATTCAGAATATTTCCCTTATTGTTACTTTCAGCATTTGTTCTCCAACCCATGTTAGCCATAATAAGATAATTCCCAGTAGGGGAAGGAATTACCATTCCTTTATTGATGTTTCAGCAAGCAATATCCACAGCCAATGCTGTCCCTGAGGATTTGGTACACACACATTTCACTACAAATAAGAAGGAATAGTGATTTTGCATACTGTTGATGACATCAGGCTTGGATTTCTGTGTAAATTTTAGTGATTTTTGACATTTTATAGATATATATAGAATCTAAAAATCTTTGAGTGTAGGTTTTGAGCATTGTGTTGTGTTTGCTTTTGCTGCTGTTAGTGCTTGCCAGCTCTGTGATAAAAAACCCTTCATCATTTGCCCCTTTTCCTTCATCATGTCAATTACTAGATATTCTTGGCTAGTACAAATATAATTTAGAAGTGAACGATGTGCTTTATTTTGACAAGAATTTGCAGACCTTATTTCTTAAAGAAAGCTCAAAAATCCCAACCCAACCACACTGAGAAAGACTGTTTTAATTTCACCTGGGGTTGTAAATCAATATCCATTTACTATTCAGTTAGTGCTTGCATTTCCCTGGGTAATCGTATAACACGTGTAATGTCAATGCAGTTTGGCATTTGTCCTCATTAGTATGGCAAAGGACACTTTTTTGCAAGAGTAGCAAGCATCATGCCATATTTGTGACATTTCCTGCAGAACAAAGAAGGAAAGATGTAATCAGTTTGTGTATGAAAGACGTGCAGCCCATCTTGTGTGGTGCCTCTAAAGCTTTTACAAATGAAATCTCTTGAAAAATTAGGCCATGTGTTGTTCTGTTGTGGGTTATTGATTACAGGTGGAAAAGGAAGGTAGGGATGGCACAGTGTAGCTTTGTGAGTTCTAATTGATTTATTGGTTTAACAGTTCAAAATAAATACATCATAAACATATATTCAACAATGTCAGCAGCTGAATTAAAGGCCAGTAGCAACATAGCAAATAACACTTAAGAGTATACACACATATGTCCTTATACACCTTTCCCTATATATTTCTAAACCTCATATATAATTAATGCTTGCCATTTCAAATCAAAGTATCATATACATTAATTATACATTAGAATCCTGCTTTATAATTGTTATTTCTATGTATGGCTTAGAGTTTGGCCTAAAATGCATGTGCTTCTTGCAGGTTATTGAGAATGTTGTGGATCCTTGAATTGAAGAGTTAGCCAGGGTTAGGGCAAATGTTTCAGCTACGCTTCCTTCTTTGCTCAGGTGGAAAGCCTCATTTCCAGGTTTTACAACATGGTGATAAGAAAGAAAAGCTGGTGGCTGCTCCCCCCTTGGTGGGTGGTGTGGAATGCATCGCTGGGCTCAGCTCCCTGCTCATCAGAAAAATCAGTCTCGCTCTTCTGAGGGTGGACAAATACAATTCTAATTTATGTTCCATAACTTTGGAGTTAATGTGGATGAATTCTGGGAGAATGGGAGGCATGACTGGTGTAATAGTTAAGCAGACCCTTGGCAGGACTCCTAAGGTCACCTAAGAGAGCTCTCTGCAGCCCCCAGTCCCTCAGGCCCCAGTCCTGTACCTTGCCATGGCATTCAGCACATCCTGTCTTTGTTACCTGTTTCTTGAAAAAGCATTCTGTGCTGTGGAGTTGCTTTGTCACACCAAAGACAAGTTCAAATGTTCATAAGACTTTTTTTTGGTTTTGGTACTAATAATAGATGTTTGTATCTGCATGTGAAGAGATTGTCTCCTGCTTGAGTCAGAGACTGGGCTGTTGGTTTGTTTTCTGACAGTCAAGTGCAATAAAAACTCATCCCTTTTGAAGTTTGCTAGTCAGAGAGACCCTCTGGCTTCCCAGGAGCTCCCTTTAGACTGATTACATAAACTATTTATTACTTGGGAGAAAGTGTGATAGAGATTGGGACTTCTTGTGGTTTTTTTAAGTGTTTGTATTAGAAACATCTCTATTGCTCTGTATATAGTAACATAATCCTTCAGAGGAAGAAGAGAGAGTCCTTTTTGACTGAGTGACATGCTCTGCAGAAGGGCTTTCAGTGATCCCAGTGTTTCCAGATGACTTGGCAGCTGCTGGGGGAGCTGGAGGAGTGGGAGGCTGTGAGGAGCCTGTGAAGGTAGGGATGGGGAGCAGGGTGGGAGCAGAACCCAGCAGGTGCTGGGGAGGATGGTCACCAATCACCTGGACTGGAGAGGGTTCATTGCTGGCATCCAGGAGACAGATGGTGAGTTGCAGAGATGGGCAAAATTAATATTTAACAACACAAACTCAGCTCAGTTTGGGCCAGCCATGACTTCGCTCCTGCCAACACCATCTGTAGCATTCCAGAAACACATCCCTACCTCCTCAGCCAAGAGGAGCCAGGCTCAGCAGAGGAGAGGCAAAACACTGTGAGACACCAGGTTCGCTGGAAAGGGAAAAAATGGCATGAAAAAGGCAGTACCCGTAATTCCCAGCTCCTGCAGGAGTGGGGAGGAACTTTTGGCTGGTTCACAGAGGAAGCCAAGGAGAGGGCAGAGGAGTGGAAGGAAGCCTGCAGCTGCTGTATCCCAGGAGCTTGTTCTGGGACTGCAGTAGAATGAGTGAGCAAGGCAGGACAGAGCTCCCTCCCACACCAGTGAATATCTTTTGACTCCACGTTGTACAAAAGCAGGTGAAAATGAGAACATGTTTTACATCTCAGACGTGGAAGGACTGTAACTAAAGGAAAGTGGGCAGAGAGGAGCTGGTAGAAATAATATTTGAAATCGGGGCAAAGTTTTAGGGTCAGAATTAGCACTATGCATTCTAGGGAAAGACTAGGAACACAAATCAGCTGTAACTTAGTTACTAGGCCAGGAATTGGGTTAAAATATTTCTACCTAATAAGCTATGCACTCACATGTTTTGAGATTTTTTATTTTTTACTTTCTACAGTACATTCAGGAAGGGATCAAAGTTGCAACATAAAAACCAACAAACTTTTTCTTAAGTCATAAGATTACTGCTGCTTTTGGTGAAATCCTTGAAAGCAGGGACAGAACTGTTGTGACAATTTTGCAGCCCCCACTTCTCAGCTGCGCAGCTGGGGACAATGCATTTGGATAAAGGGGAGGAAAGCTGCCTGCTGACTTCTATTATTCCTTTCTTAGGAATGGTAAAAGAGGAAAGATTTTATTCTGGGAAAGCTTTCTTCTGGGAAAGAAAGCATAAAACCACAGTATAAAACCTGGCATAAAATAAATCTTAAGTAGGGACACTGTAGCTATTAAAGTGCTGTGTGATGAGAAGGCAACTCAGGATGGGCACCTTGCTTTATGTGCAGTGCTGGTCTATACATGAAGCCATCTAATCAGAAATAGGTGTCCTTTAATTAAGGCCTCACGTACAGTGTAGTAGCAGTGAGGGAATATGATGAAAAGAAATGGCAAAGGGAGGCGCTTTATTTACCACACTGGGAAGCCTTTATCATATGGAAATGATCAGAATTTAAATTTTTATCGTCTGTCACAATTTGCTGCTGCTTTAATTAAAAGAACACCGAGGACACGTCCAGTGAGCCTGGCTGGATGTGCTCCGTGCTCCTAATGACTGTCAGATGGGAAGGCAAGGGCTACGGAGAGGGCAGGGCTGCGGGAGGATCCGGAGGGAGATGGTGCCAGATGGCCCGGCTTATTTTATTAATTTAGATCTCCATTACTGCTTTTCTTTTCTTCATCTCTCCAAAGGACGAGTTAGTTCAGTGGGAATCATTTCACAGCCACGGGGTGACGTGTTTAACCCTCTGGAGCCCACAGCGCTGCGCAGAGCGCGTTTGTCGCTCGTCTGTCCCGGGGCCGGACACCTCTGCTCCAGCCCCACAGCAGCCCCCCTCGGCTAATTCACTGAATCCCAAACCAATTCCCGCGTCCTGGCAGTGCCAGGGCAACGTTTTGAGCTGTTCCTCTTCTCTTCCATGCTCACCTGCTCAGGGAACAGCCAGGCTGTCCATGCTGCTGGCCATCGCCACTTGGGGCGGATCTGTGACACCCCCAAAACCTCCTTGGTGGCAGCAAATGGCCTCACTCCTCTTCTTCCAGCCCTGAGGCGCCTGCACACTCAGAAAGCGCAGGGAAGTACTGATAAAAGAGAGTTTAAAAGATTTTTTTTCCTCTTGGGTTTGGTTCATGCGGGATCTGCCGCCTCCCGGTGGCTCCTGCCAGGAGCTGCAGACAGCAGGAGCTGCTGATTTTGGGTTTTGTTTGGAGATAAAACCGGGAATTTGGCCTCCCGACAACCTGTTTGGCACAGCCTAAGCCTCTGCATTCACAGCAGGGGTTTTTAATTTCTTCCCTTTCTTGTGTCCGCAGTGATAGCAAAGGAGCTTCGATTTATCAGGTCTTCTGCTTTATCAGTGGTTATTGGATTAGTATTGGCTACAAAATGAGCTTGTCTTGTGTGATTTGGTGAAAGAAAACCCCAAACCAGCAAACTTAGGAACAATTTCTAGATCCTGAATATGTATCCTCTATAAAAAGCCTGTTCAGCAATTCATGATTTCATTGAGAAATCTGTATCACAATTAGGTCATTCTTGGATTCCTGGGGAGTAGCTAGACTCATTTTGATCGTGTCTGTATAGCAGAACAAATAGCAAGATGCATTTCCACATACTGTGATTTTAGTGACACGTGCAGGAAAACCACTGGATTCACCCCAAAAATTTGTGGCACACCATAACAAGAAAAAAAATAAACCAACAAAGAAACAAAGAAAAAGCTCTAAATAAAGTGCCACAAAAAGGATGAAACCCAATATGATAGCACAGGGAATAAGGCATATAGCATTTTCAGGATTCTGAATCAATAAATGGAATTTTGAACTTCTCAACAAATAATTTTCAAAATATCTTGTATTGTGATCCATAGGTTTTTTTCCAAACTATGCTGATTTGTAATGGTTTTCCAGTGCATCCATAAGGGTTTCACAGTGTAGAAAAACTGCATTTCATCATCCCAAGGCTGACAGTGACACAGCTGTCAATAGCACAGAGTGATTTATGCTGTCACCTCTGCTGGGCCTGCAGGGTTCAGCTCTGTGCAGGTGACAAAGCCTGTGCCTCACTGAGGGGAAGGCAGAGATAAGAGATAGGGATGCCTGGGAGGAATCAGAGCCTTTGGAGGGTCTGTGGGGTGCTGAGGAAACGAGGGATCTCATGAAGTCACTGAGCAGTGAATGGGTCCTTGTGCCAAGTGAGACACAGGAGAAGTGTTGGTGGAGCACAGCATTCTGCTGCAGGTTATTCTGTAGCCTTATGCTGTATATTAAACATTAGGTAAAACATTAGATGAGATGAGATTAACCAATCAGAACCTGTTAGGCTATCAAAATGAAGTCTTTGGGCACTGAAAATACACATTTTTGAGAAAGGTACATAAAAATTAGTGGCATAGTTTTGAAAAGGATCTCAAATTTTGAGTGTTTTTCACAAAGTTTGTCTAGACTTTTGAAGCTTTGATGTCATTTCAGACCTTCTGAGAGCTCACAACTTTCCTAGTTTAGACTGACAGCAACCAAATATTGCCACTATTTCCTTAGTCCTTCCCTAGCACTTGGAAATTGCCTGGATATTTTCCAGTTGTTCAGTTTCTGAATGCTTTTTATCCTACCTTTACCCAGTACTCAGGTTCTGTGTTCTCATTACTTCTAATTTACTCTCTTTCCCTCAGTGCATTTTGTCTTAATACTTAATATTGTTATTATTGTACCAAGTCTAGAGAGAATGAGCTCATGATTGAGAGTGAGTAGAAGTAAACTTTCAAAATTATACGACATACAAAATTGTATAAAAATATTGAATTATTTATTTAGGGACATGAGTACATTATACCAGTAATCTAATTCCCAGTATATTCCTAAGCAGCTTTCAAAACCATTTTTTGATTTCTTTGGGTTTCAAATTGCTGCTAAAATAATGAAAATGGATGGGACTGATGATGAATCATCACGACAATGTTTGGTACCAATGGGGACTTTTGCCAGTGTTTTAATCAGGAGCAGGGTCCCAGTGGCACTGGCCCACTTAGACCTGCAGATACAAATTTAAAAAGAATTCTTGCTGTTTCCTTTATTTGTACTGGTGTTGCAGCTGCTTAAATTAAAGCTTCTATCAAGAGTAATAAATGAATGTAACTCAAAGCTCTGTGGTTAGGTAGCAGGCAGGATGAGAGCCTTGGCTTTTTCTGCAGCTCGTGGGCTGATGGATCTCAGGGGAAGAAGGCACAAGAGCTCCTTTCATTGCAGCATAGGAGCACCCAGGAGTGTCCTCCCAGCCCAACCAAACACACAGCAGACAGCAGGAAGGGTGGGGGGCTCCTGATGACCTTTAGAGCTTGTGTTAATCAATAAATAACAACTTACCCTTCTTTGCCCTGCACTGACACACAGCTCTCTCCTGGAGGAGCCTGGGGAACCCACGTTCCACGTGCAAATGGGAATGTTTCTTTGTAATGGAAGTCCCTGAAAAAAATCTGTTTTCTATGAAAGAGCTAAACCTTTCTTTGCACATCAGCATCAAAAGGTTTATGGATGTAGCTGGAACTAGACTTTTGAAAAAGGAAACAAAATAAAACCAAAGCAAGCCCAGAATCAGAAACAACATTAAATGGTTATTTCTTACACTGAGAATCAATATTGGTCTGGTAAGTGGGATTCTATTTTCAAGCCTTCCTCCTGCCTGTGGGGACTTCATTACTGCTGGCATTAGGCATTGGATGACCTGGCAGTCTGCATTCAGCCCCCCAGGTAAATACAACCTCCTGACTCTGGAGGGACTGGGTCAATTCACAATCTGTTGATTGGAACTGTCATTAATTATGGCTGCAAAAGCAATTGCAGGTGACAATACAAGCAAAATAAACACCAGCTGTTGTGGAAGTCATAAGGTAGGAAATCTTGATCTCAGGTTGTGTTTCTCAGTAGCACAAATAATTGCACAATAATTAGTACTATTTGTCATTTAATAGGTGGGACATGACCAGAAGACATACTAATGTACTAATGTCTGACATCTCTTTTTTTTTTTCCCCAGGATGATTTTCTGTACAGTGTCTCTGTTCTAAGTGGAATCCTTTGCACTGTCTTGGCAGTAATCAAATTTATGCTGGGAAAGGTCCTTACAAGCAGAGCACTGATAACTGATGGTGAGTGTGACACTGATCCTGCTGCTGTTAAAGACTCTTCCAGGGACCCCTGCATGATGACAGCTGTGAGAGAGCATTGAAATAAGGCAGCCACTGAGAAATGGGAAAAAACCCAAACCCTAATCCTAGAACAGTTTGTGGTACCCCTGGCCTCTAGCACAGATAGCTCAGCTGAAATGGGAATGTCTGGTGGAAGCCAAACAGTGAATGTGTGGATAGTAGGCAATAATAGAGTCAGAGGTAGAGCAGAAAATGGAATAGTGGTGCATTACTCAGAGGTTGTGCTGCAGCAGGGGGATGTGACACCAATTTAGAAAGCTTTGGTTAAATCACCTCCATCCTCACTGCCTGTGCCTGAGAAAATCCTGAAGGTTCAAATGAAGCAAAGTCTGTGCAGAAACCCCACCTGCCTCGAGCAGGGATCATCACCAGCACCCACAGGTACCCCCTTTGGTGTCATTTGTCACCACAGGGCTTTCCCTGCCACTCAGCAGAGCTGCTGGAGGGTGGCAGGTGTGGAACAAAACCCTTCCCTGCCCTGCACTCCCCTGGCCCTGCTGGGCTTTGGCACAGGGTGGATCTCCTCCTCTGCATCCTGGGAACACCTCACTGCCACCACTGCATCAGCCCAGGTGTGTAGCACCTAACTGCTTCTGGTTTAAAATCATGCTTTAAAAGTAGGTCCAGATATTCCTCTTACTGACAGGGCTCAAGCCTCTGAATCCTCAGAAATCCCAGGGATCTTCCCTTCAGACAGGTGAGGCCACAGGATGGCAGAAGTTTCACAGCCCCCTACAAATCTCTCCCCTTTTTTAATCTGCCAGGGCAGTTTGAAATACTCTAAACAGACACACGTTCATGATTCAATGGTCATGGTGTCTAAATCATTTTACTCTTTGCTAAAAATTTCACTTTAAGGAAATTAAATGTATCTCAGCTTACTCTAGAGATACATAAAATTAGCTTTATTTTAAGCAAATTAGACATACTTAAATTTTTTCTTGATGATGTGTGATAACACATATTATGAGTATCTCTATCATCCCACTTACATAAATTCTTCATGAGTATTTATATTTTAAATCTAAAAGAAGCAAAAAAGGCATCAGAATAGTAGTGAGGGGGTTACAACTAAGCTACTGCCTCCCTGCATTTGGGATTCTTTCCCAACAGACCTCCAGCTCAGAGATCTTATTCTTTCCAATGGGCTCTGCCACTCCAGACATTTTAAAGCAAAAATATCTCCAACCTGCAGAAAGGAATCTGGAAAGGATGCTGGGAGCTGCAGCCCAGTGAGTCTGACTTCCTTCACTGCCAGGGTGGAAGTGGGACACATTGACCATTTCAGAACTGTGCCTAGGCAGGCAAATGATGAACCCTCCCTTTAAAAAAATGTAGCTTAGTTTTGAAACAGAGCAGTTTATTCAGCCAAAATATTAACTGAAAATTCCTAAATAACTGCAGCTCTGAATTGTTCTCCTGTATGACGGAGAAATCTCTTTCCCCATAATTACATCCTCATGCTAATGATACTGCTTCTGAGCTGGAGGCTGCTCATTCTTTGATTAAAAAAATTTGGGAAAAAAGTATACAATTACCTCAGCCTGGTTTTTATCTCTCTTCTCCCCTTTAGAGCTACTTTAGAAAATGTAGGAGGCTGATCTTAACATGTGTGGTTAAATATCTGCTTTCACAAGATATATTTACATATGTACTTGATTTATTAACAATCAGGAAGAGACAATGTGATTCAGCAGCTGAGACAGATTTAGCAGTCCCTTGCATATCTTTTTTTAGTGTTTTCTGTTTCCTGCTAATTTACCTCCTGTGATCCCTGGCTCCAGACCAGCAAACTGTTTTGAGTAAAAGGAGCATGAATTTTTCTTCCTAAAAAATAGGTTTATTTTCAGATCAGCAAATTCTCTTTTATGCACGTCAACCTCTATTAACAATTATTTTTGGAATAAATTTGTTTTACAGTAGGACTTAACAGCAATATCTCTTTAAAGCCTAGATGTATGAATCCTAATGAGGCAAAATGTCATTTGTACAGATTGTTTATAGCAAAAGCTCTTGGCCTTTTGGATAATAAAAATAGCCATTTCCTGCCTTGAATTTTGTGACATCTCAGAGGACAACTGTGTGGCAGTCAGTGATGTCAGCTGACTTTCCTGTAGGTTTTAGGTACCTGTTTCCCACCCAGATTTAGCCACCTGTTTTTCCTGTGCTGGCCTTACCTTCCAACAGTGTCTGGATTAATACCTGCAGCCATTATACAATTTCCTGCCACATCAGCAAAGGAAGGTTTGGCTGAATCAGAGTCAGGAAAGGAAAACAATTTCCTTTGCAAGAACCTTTTAAATCATTTGGAACCATCAGCCAATAATGGCAGGAAAATGTTTTATTCTTTTGCATATCATGCTGATGGATTCCGAAATAACCTGGAGCAGAGGAAGTAACTCGGGTTGAAATTTCTAATTATTAATTTATATTTCATATTCTTTATATCTGTAGAGACAACATACATAATTTCAACATGTGTTAGCAGTATAAATGAATAAACAGACAAAGACTGGATGTCAGTGACTTGTTTTGCATATCTTTTAGGTTATTGTGGAAAAAAAATCAGAAAAAGGGAATTTGGAGTTAAAAAACAGAACACAAGGGATGACTTAAAAAACCCCAAATCAATACAGGAATTGGAAGAAAAAGGGCATTAATTTTTCCAAAAGATCTGTGAGAATTTTGAAGGGACAGTCTTGGAGAAAAAGAGAAAAGTAATCTAAAAGGATGTTCATTAAAATTGTAAATAGTAGATAAGAAGCTGCTGTGGTATATCTAAAGCATAAATGGAAAATATTACTAGGATTATGCCTTCAGCAATATGTACAGCTCTAGGCAATAATGCCAAACACGTAAATAAATATATGGAATGGGATAAAAACTCCAAGAGATGGTCTTGGACAGGTTCCTGTGCAAAACCATTTTCCTTTCCATGAGTTCTTGCCATTTGTCCTTTAATTATATTTTTCCCCCTTCCAGGTTTCAACTCTCTTGTAGGTGGAATAATGGGATTTTCCATCCTTCTCAGTGCAGAAGTGTTTAAACACAATTCTTCTGTCTGGTACCTGGATGGCAGTATAGGAGTGTTAATTGGACTTACAATATCTGCCTATGGAATCAAGTGAGTATCTCCTGGGAGCAGGCAGGTGGGCTGGCCCTGAGAAATGGGAGGTCATAGCCTTTAGGTAATTCCAGTGAAATCCCTGGAATTTATTAGACCAGCAGCCAATAGTGGAGCAGAGTGTGTGGAAAGGGTTAAAAAAGGCTGTGTCCCCCATGTCAGCTGGAAAGCAACCAGGACATAAAAGGAAATCAGAATAATTTTAGATTTTTGTGTACCTGAAATACAATATCTGAAGAATAACCACAAATTATGGATAAAATCAGTCCTCCTTGCATTTCTGGCACATTTCTGAGCACGGCTTTGCCAAAGGAAGTTTGGAGTATAGGAAAGGTGCCTAGGTTTAAAGAAGGATCTTGCTATTGATTTCTGTCCCAGCCCTACCTTTGGCAACTTCTGAACTGAAGGTTCCTGCTCATGAGTCAGATGCTGTTTCTCTTGAATTTTAAGATTTCTTTCTTGATTCACAGCAGAAACAGAATAAAAAAATGAAATTAAGCTCTGCCATGCACTTCATTGCTGCCACAACTTCTCTTGCATGGAATCCAACCCCAATTTTGCACTTTATCCCTTATGGCTTATCTGCCCTAAGAGAAAGTGGGAGATGGAGCATCTTAGTTGGAATGATGCCTGTTGAGAAGCAGCCCTTGGCCAGGCTGCATTCAGCCCTCAGCTGGAAGCTGTGTGGGTTTGGGTTTTATTTTTTTCAACTTGGAAAATTCAATTAACATTTTAATGGGAAGCACTGCTCTTAAATAGGTCGGTATAATCACAATTTCCACTGTAAAACTAACAGTTCTGGAAAACTGTAATGGCTGTTATGCCACCTGAGCTATTTTTTATTCATGAATGTTTATATATTCATGTTGGAATTCTGGAAACTTGGATTTGGGGATTTTAGTATATAGTAATACATGTGATTAAGATGGAGGGCTTTGGGTGTTGTCTGAGTCCTTCTTCTTCACCACATTCTTCCTTATTCTTTGTGGGTTTGGGTGGTTTTCTGTAATTGGTTGATGAAGTCTGCATTGCAGACTTCAAATAGTTACTTATTGGGTATAAATTAAAGTAATTTAGGTGACATTTCATAATTGGACAGGTTGTCCTTGGCAAGACCTGGTAGAGATAGAGAAGGTCTCCATTTTACCTCGTTCCTCTAACTTGTTAGTTAGAGCTGGTGTGTCTGTAAATAGATAAATATAAAATAATAAATATTCAACTCTGAACTCAAAACCTACATTTCCCTTGGCAAGGAAAAAAAGGAAGCACAAACCATAACATATTCACTTCTGGGGCTGTCCTGTGCCTGTGCATGATGCTGTGTGCTCTCCCTGCAGGCTGCTCATCGACATGGTGCCCAGGGTGAGGCAAACGCGCCACTACGAGATGTTCGAGTGAAGCAAGGACTGTGCAACCACAGCGTCCTACGTCTTGGCAAGTGGTGCCAATGGTATTTTCCTGACCATGCAGTTTGTTTCCCCGTGGTCTGTTTCTGTTGAAGTTTGTTTGAATGGGAAATCTCTCTGTAAATCTGGCATATTGTGCACACTGCTTGTGAATTCAGCCAAACAGCAGCGTTACGGTTTTTCGGTTTTTCTTTCTTCTTATTTATTTCCAGTATGCTATTGATTCCTGTGACAATAGAAAACATGCAGTTTGCAGTTTGAACCCAGCTGCCATGTTGTATATTCCAGAGTGAAAGTGTTCTCAATGGTGTGGTAAGCCTGTGGGTAATGAAGTGCCAGTTTCAGATTTGAGTTTTGGATTTTTTTTTCCCCCTGGCCTGTATTTTCCCAGACACATGCTGTAACAGGAGTACAATCCTTGCTAACCTCTTCGACTAAGAGTATCTTACATAGAGTCTGGACACCAAGAGCTGTGTTGCTTAAAACATTTCAGTAGCTACTTCCACCCTCTTGTTGAAATAGACACCCAGAAGGAGCAGGTACAGCTCTTTTGTGATCAGAGAGAGACTGCATTTTTAACCCCAAATTAACTGAAAGGATACCTCTTCAATTTAAAGTCTATTTTTTCTTAATGAGACACTGTTCATAGCTTTGCATGGACCAAATAAGCACACACAGTATTACTGTACAGACCAAAGCCAAAAAAGTCATGCAGGGAAGAGGAGCTGCTGAAGGAATGGGATTTTCCTCTCCTATTTTACCATATGCAGCTGTACCAGCGTGTGTGACGTTGTGGTTGCTCTGTGGTCTGACAACAGCACAGCAGTGGCTCAATCTCGTGGTGAGATACAGATCTATTTATTAGATTTAGATTGTCCTGTAAAGTGTTGCTCACTTTCCACCACACATCTTATATATTACTTAATAGCAGGTTAAATGATCAAAGAATCTTGATGTATAATCAATAAAACTAGTACCTATTTTATACAGTATCTGTAAGTAACATTTGAAAACTATTTCCAGAATGTACCATAGAACGAAGTCTTCCTGTATAGCAGCCTATTAAACTGGATTCTCTGGCTATAGCCATTTTCTCTTTATTTTATGTATTCCAGGTTTTCACAACAGAGAATCAGTATTGTTGCTTCTATTTACCACAGGTGAATAAAACATAGGACAGACCACTGTAGAGTTTGAAATAATACCATGGTAAGTAGGTGAGTAGCTAGAAATGCCCATTTCTAGTACATAAGAATAGAATATGGATATGAGAGTAGATGTAATTTAGACTGATCAGTGAGGGATGTGTTTTTCACAGATGTGATGTTAAAACTGTATTTCTCATCATCTGGGACTTGACCAGCTCCTTAAAGATCTTTAGTAAAATCCAACTCCCACTGATATGTGTTGGAAAAGACCCTCCAGTGGTTTCCCTGACCTGACAGGACCCACATGTGAGTGACAGTATTGGAAAGAGAACATGCCCTGATACAGGATTCCTTGTGGCAAAAAGAAATTTGCCCTGCTGCTGTTGTTTGTTTTCACATGTTTTGGATCAATTAAGTTTTTATAAGTATTTGTATGCAAAGTGCTGATGCTGCTTGTGCCTTGCTGTCACAGGATGATGCCACTCAGCTGTAAGGTGACAAAGAAGCTACTTCAGAGGAGCATTCAGCAAGGACTCCAGAAGGACTGGAAAGTGTAGGAGTGCTCACTGTACTCAGCACAGGTGGATTTT
This sequence comes from Cettia cetti, assembly GCA_013401135.1. Lineage (NCBI taxonomy): Eukaryota > Metazoa > Chordata > Aves > Passeriformes > Sylviidae > Cettia > Cettia cetti. Next base: position 117,901 of record VZUI01042379.1, on the reverse strand, counting down.
AAAATATCAAATGCCAGCCCAAGACCCTGTCTGCCTCCACAAGACCTTACACTTTTGCTTTTCCCATTATGTTTCTCCTCTCACACCAGTTCCATGAAGGGAGCTGTGGAACTGGTATTTCCTCACTGATTAACAGTAGTTGTCAGACATCTTCAGCCTCAGAATCACAGAGCCAGGGCCTGAAGCTAACACTATTAGACATTTTGTGGGTTTGTTAGTTTTCTTGGTAGTTTACCCTTTCCCCCCTCCAGTCCCATTGCTAGTTTTGAGAATGACACTTGAGAACTGCCAGGAGTGCTGCTTCCCAGGGCAGTGCAGTGCAGCAGCCTGTTTGTAGCCCACTGCTGCAGAAAACTGAGGAGAAGGGATGTGGTGGTGGCTGAGCTCCTGATAAAACCTTTGCCACACCAAAGTCCTAAACCACTGAAAGTATGCAGGGCACTCAACCCAACACCCAGCTCAAACATTAAATAATTGTGTTAAAATGCTGAGTGTAAGCAGGAGCACAGATGTGCTCCTGCACAAGGGAAGGTTAAACACTCAGTTAATGAAGTTTCACATTTCCTTCTGGAACTCTGGAATGCTCTGAGGATGTTCCTGAGTGCAGACACCTGAAAAGGAGATGTGGTTAAACAAGTTAATCATGCTCTTATCAGATTGGTTTAAACCAATTGCAGAGAGTTTTCAGTTACCACAGGTGCTTCAAAGCATTGCTGTATAAGCTGGTAAATACAAGACAGAAATGCTTGTCATACTTGAAAAAGTCCAAGAAAAAAATGATTCTCAGAAATGGTGATAAAGCCAGCTGGCATCAAGGAGACTCTGTGTGGTACATGACAATAGCAGAGAAAATAACTGCTCATCCCTCTACTGTGACACTGCTCCAGCCAGCCACCCTCAGTGAACTGTTTCTATACTGTTTTATTTATTAAATGTCAGTGCCAGCTGATTTTTTCCAACTCTGAGATGGCAAGGGTGCTTCCAGCTAAGCTAAGTGAAGGTGGACTTTACAAAAGCTGCAACAGCTCAAAAGCACTCGCACTAATCACCTGAAACTTGGCACTGCCAGCATAATGACCTGCCTGGTGATCACAGCAGCCCTCAGCACTGCCAAGGGCTCTTTGTTGTGCACAGGATGCGAGGAAGGAGCCTCAGTGCTCACACAAGGAGCAGCACTGGCCAGAATGAGGCTGCAAACTGACACTTATTAAAGTCTGGCCAAGCTCAGAATTGCAAATTAATCCCTGAAAGTGACTGTGACACTGAGCAGATGCTTTGAAGCTGGCCATATTGTTCAGCAGAGAAGGGAGCTATCAAAAATTCAGGATTACACAAACTGAGATCTTGAATTCCCCACACACACCAAGTAGGCATGGGAAATGATAATGTCCACTTTTAGCTAAAAGCCAGATTTTTTTGACTCTTGCTTGCCATTAAAATGTCACCAGACTAACATCTGCTGCTTATTTATTTAATTTTACTTCTGGCTGACCATAAATAAGCATCAGCCAAGCATGGTGGAAAAAGAGCCTCAAAAGAAGCTCCCTGATGTTGGTCCAGGAATGAATCTGAAGCAGAGATTCCAGACAAGAAGCTCCTCAGATGTGGGCAAATTCATCTGTAGGTACACCTGCAGCTGGGAATGTGCCACAAAGGTGCTCACCACTCCTGCCACTTGCACTTCTGCATTCCTAGCTGCCTGGGAAAAAGTGAAGGCATTTCTGGCACTCTTTTTTGTGGGCCAGATGTTAGGCCATGGGACAAGGATTAAGAGAATAGTTTGGGGTGGGAGGGATCTTTTAAAGGCCATCTAGCCCAAGGTCACCCAGTCCATCTATTAAACTTTAATAATATGCAAACCAGGAATGTTTGTTCCCAACCTGACAAGGCATTTTTCCTTAGCAGTCAAATAAAGAGCTTAAGGAAGCTCCTCAAACAGAGATTATCCCTGGAATTCACAGACTTGTGCAGATGTTCACACCGGGGCTGCACACAGTTTTGCAGTGCTGGCAGGGATTTCTCAGCGCTCTGCCTGTGCTGGGTGTGCTGCCCCCAGAGGTGCTGTGCCAGAGCCCATCCCTGCACCTCTGGCCGTGTTTACCCAGGAGCAGGAACTGCACAGGGGTAGCACAAAAACACATTCCTGCGGCTGGCTTGTGGGGCAGGGCACGCAGTGTGGGAGCATCATCAACTCAAGGAGCAGAGCAGCCAGGGAGATTTCCCTCTCCTGCTCCCCCAGGACTGGGAGCTGCTGTCTCCCTTTCAGCCACAGGATCAGTGTTGCAGGTAGCACCAAACAGATCCTGGTTTTACCCTGTTTTTACCCTGTTCAGTGGGATCAGCTGCCCACTGTGCCCCAAGCCTCCAGCCCACTCAGCAGGAGCTGCAGAAGGGAAGCTCAGAGTTCAGCTCCTGCAGGGACTGACACCAACCAACATTCAGCTGCAGGCAGGCTCAAAGCACATTTTCTACCAAGTTAGTCTGGCAAGTAACTGGGAAATATCCCATTTTGTCAGCTCCCACTGCTGGCACCAAAGCCAGCACCCTTCTGAACTCACCTCTTGCTGCCACAGGCTGTAGGGCTTATTGTCACCCCTGAGTGGGGTGGAGGAAACTCCTCTTCAACAGCCCAAGTGACAATGCCAACCTCTTCCTAACTGGGCAGACCCCAAGCCTGCAGCACAGCTTGGGCTGGCCACATCAATTCCATCCTCCCATGGAGGTGGGCAGGAAATCAAAGCCAAGAGGGGTCTCTAGGGATTTGGCAGTTTCCCTTCCAAGATCCCCTGGGCTTACAGTGGAGGCACCAGCTGTCACCTGCTGAGCCACCAAAGGCTCTCACCTCTCACATTTTCCTTGGAGGTTTTCAGCATTTTTGTCCAGCACTGGTTTGCTTTGACGTGTCTCTCCTCACAAAGATGCAGGCAGCAGATGTCTCCAGCCAGGCAGTGCTTCCCTGAGGTCCTGCAGGAGCAAGGACCCCGAGCCAAGGCTCCCAGGCAAAGCAGGAACACACAGTGAGACAGAACAGCAGCTGGAGTCTGTTCTGTGTGAACTGATCCCAGGCTCTTTTGCTACGAAGATTTAGTACCTAGATTTTAGATAAATGCAATCTTCATCATCAATAAAATAAAATAACAAGTCCTGACAAGCATAAACACAAATACAGGGGAGTGTGAGGCAGCAAAGTGGGTGCTCCAGCTCTTGCACACTGAGGGGAAGTGTTTTGAGAGCAGCACAAAGTCCCAGCAAAACGTTTCCATCTGTGGACTCTCTACCAGCTGGAGTTTGACTAAACCCAGCCTAAGCATGTGAGAGTTGAAGTATTCAGTATTTAAGCTCCCCCAAATGAGCTTTCCAATACAGCTGCATGGTGTATTTTTTATTCCAAGTTCTGATTTTCATGGATTTTTTTTCCATTATGTGACTGCAACCCAGCCCACATCTAACTCTAGCTGCTCACCATTTTACAGATGTCTCTTCAGCTTTTTAGATGTCAAAGCTGAACAACAATTAAGGGAATGAAACAGGAAGGAAAACATTTCCAAAAATAAGCAGAACAAGAGCCTGAATGAGCAGTGTCCTCCACTAATTAATTTTGATGGTAGGAAACATTTGGAAATTGTGGAATGTTGAATAGCAACACAGAACCAGCAACATTTTCACCCGATTTAGTCCAAGGGGAAGTATGCCAAGGACGATAAAAAGGGGCAAGTGGTGAAGGATATTCACATACTTTTCCTCACTGAAACAGCCATAAAAGGCTCTTGCAGCAGCACTGCACAGTGGAAAAACCACCCTCTGTAGCCACTGGCCAAGGGATATCCAAACCCACCTCACAAACCCTGTCCCAGCCTGCAGGCATCTGTCTGACATCTTCATTTGTGCTCTTGCTTACCAGGGTGTGTGTCTTTAATTGGGAGAGGGACTGTAAAAGGCATCTCAAGCTGGTATTTACTGATTTCTGTACTCTTCTGATCCTACAGTACTCATTACATGTGGCAACACTAAAAAAAAACAAACCAAAACCTCAACAAAGAACAAATGCAGAAGGTAATGCTGGAAAAAAAATGAGCTGCTGCTTCTTTCCAGTGTAGGTGTGTTGTTTTTTTTAAAAAACATAGCAACTGTGCTACAAATGGACATTTTTAACAGATAAAGAGCTGTCTTCCTTTTTTTTTAACTATTATTTTTTCCACTGTATACTGCTCCTGCATTAATTGCTCTATTACTCTTGGATGCCTCCACCAAAACCTCTCCACATTCCCAGCAGCTGACAACAGAGAGCCCATCCCTCAGTCTTGGCTGGGCTAACAAAACCTGAGGTGAGCAGAAAAGGCCTGTCAGCAGAATGGGTGCCACTGAAATACCCTGACAGCTCCCCTGGAGAAGCTCATTGACTTCTGGACATTTGTATTTATTCACAGCTGCCAAGGTGATTTCATGTGGCACCTCTCGAGGGTACTGAATGCACACCCCAGCCCACATGGGCCAAAGCTTCACACCTGAGCCCTTGCTCCACATGCAAATGTTTCACAAGCTCCCAAGTGCTCTGCCTGTTAAACTGCTCCTGCAGCAGAATACTCTGAAGCTGCTGTTTCACCACAGTGCACCTCTGTCTTTCAGCTCCCTACTGGATTGTGCCAGAAAGGCTTGCAGGCCTGAGAGCCACTGTGCAATTCCAGTCTCACTTTCCCTTTCTCCCAAATTTACAGTGTGCTGTAAAATCGCTCTGTGCTCTAATTGAGTGTGCTGTAAATTAACAGCAAAGCAGGAATTCCCAACTACTGCTGTGACAAAACTGCCTCCTGAAAGGAGGCTTGATGTAATCCATTATCCAACTCAGGTTTAAAACAAAACAAAGCCAACTGTTCATTACTCACCTGATATTCTTCTGGCTAAGGTGTGGGACTTACCTGTGCAGAGGTGGGGCAGCAACAGAAACACCCAGCTGCAGAGTTGGAAGGAGCCACACAAATGCAATTTGAGATAAAAGGCAGCTCATGGCATTCCCATTTAAGCACAAAGCAATCGTAAATCCAAATCACACAAGAAAAAAGTTTATTGAAAAATAAATTCTCCCTAGTTTTTTTCTACAACAGTGAAAACAAAGCATTTTTCTATGCCATTGAAGTACAGACATTTACTGATCTAAAAAAAAAAAAAACAAACCAAAATTAAAAAAAATCCCATCCTACTGAACCCCAGGAACTTGGCAGTATATGAACCACTGCGTTCTGTTCTGTTTGAATCCAACTGCTTGAACGTAATATAGTGGAACACAACCATTGAAATAAAACAAAGGATTAACCTATTGGGGAGAATTCAAACCAAACACCCCATAGTACCAGCCTGACCCTGAAGTTCTTGTGTACATTTAAAACCCCTCCTTGATTCCACATTATTGTTTGCAAAAAGCAATATTTTACTTTCAGTGAATTCAGTAGGTTCTTTTTTTTTCCAATTTACATTGCTACAGGGCTTATTCAGACTCTGACCCTCTTCACCTATGAGGAGGGAGACTCCTCCAGGGAATGATGCAGACCAGAACCCAAAGAGCTGCCCCAAATTGCACTCTGGAGAATCCCTGTGCACTGGTCAGCACAGCAAGCTCAGGGGGATCAACGTCTCCAAGCCCAAATTAGCCTTGTAAATATTCCCTTATATTTTTCTTTTAGCTCTCTTAGAATCTTCAGGGTAACTTTTCTCACAAAATTTACTCTCTTTTTTCCTTTGGTAAAAACTGCCATTTCCTCCTCTCCTGCATTCCTTGCAAAAACCAAATTAAACCCACGACGCCTTAAAAATATTTTTCACTGTCACTGTACTGCAACAGACCTGTTAACGAACACAAATTAGTTCAGGGTATTACACTATTAAAATTAACTGCCCTCAGACAGCAATTGAACTTGATTTATTGTGTGCCTATTTGATACTTCAAACTACTTTGCAGCTGCTGGAGGCCGAGGCAGGTCGTGTTGCATGCACTTGGTGCCCGGCTGCTCCAGGAAATGCCAGGCATTATTTACATGCTCTCCTCAAAGCCAGGATTTGGTGGCTGCTGCAGGACCCAGGGCTGGGATTTGCAGTGACAATACAGATGTGTTTGCACCAGAAGCAGCCACGCGCTCTGGTGGCCATGGGGACAGCAGGGTCCTCAAGGCCTCAGTTCTGTGAACCCCACGAGGTGACAAATTCTGGTCCCTGCACTGAGCTGCCCAGCAGAGAGAAGGGTTTCAATCACTTGAGCACAACTAATTTTTAAAGCAGTTCCTGTGCGTTGAGGGTGAAGTTATTACTCATTTCATCAAAACTTTGAGGACCTGGTTTTATTTACTCAATTAATAAACAGGTGGCTCAGTGCTCTTGAGAGAGGTCTCCTAAATTGAAACACACTTTTGTGTGCTCCTAATTACATGAATATGGAAAGGATGACACCTATAAAAATGAGCAGGTCCCAGCGTGCAAGGCACATCAGCAAATGGTTGCACTTTGCTGCTTTTCCTGGAAGAAAGAACAACAAATGATGCCTCACACCTGAGGCACTCTGGGGTCCAGCCTCTGCTATTTTCAACACATTCCTACAGTAAACATTTTACACTTCATACATGGAGTTGTTCTTTACACATTCCATTTAAATATAATGATATTTGGAAATTACAAACTAATTAAAAAAACCCCTACAGAACTGCTTGAAAATGTGTAGATGAGATTTAAGTCACTGCCTATAAAATGGTGTGTTTTGGCGTTACATTTACAGCAATATTATCAAAGCAGATCTCAGTAAAATCTTCTATATCCCTGGCCACTTCAGCTCCAATGAAAACACATCTGTTAGTGCATTATTCTCCTTGAGTTTACAGCAATCCCAACAACAGGGCCAAAGGAGAACTAGAACAAAGGAGCCATGCCAACGTTAGCACCCCTGAATAAAAGACTGGGAAATCAGAAACTGGTAACTCCCTAGTCTCTCTAAAAATAAACAATCAAAAATGCCACCCCTCAGACTCCCTCCCAACTGTTGACTGAACAGCAATTTAACCACGTTTTCAACTGATACTTTAATAATTAATCAGTAACATCAACTTAGAGCTGACCTATGGTCTGACAGCAAGAAAAACTGATTGCTGATATGTATACAATATGCCCTGTAAGTGTTTGGTCTTTACCATTTAAGATACAGTGCTTTACACTTACTAAAAAGGGAGGGCATATTTTTTTAATTTTAAGAAACATTAATGGAGGAGTTGTGCTATCACTGAAGCTGGTGGGAGTCACAAAGTTAATTAGGCTGGGATGAGATTGTATCCAGCCTGATTCATCCCATTTAATTTACTTTACTAGCAAAATTTGGTCCCCAAATGAACTCTGAGCAAAAGACAGACCCGAGGAAGCCATCTGGGTTTTGTTTACGTGAACAGTGCTGCAAACTCATAAACCACCTTTGCAATTCAGATGGGCCATACACTCTGAGAGGAGAGGATATGTCTTTTGTAGTAAGGACAAATCAAGGATGCTGCCTAGGATTTTAAAGGACAGTGGTACAACATGACAGCCTGATTTGGAGCTGATGATGTCAAGAAAGATTTTCAAAGACTCTGAATTCTTGATAACCAGCAAGGTGCAAAAGCTGACACAAAGCAGCTGGGAGCAGAGTGGAGCTGGGAAGGTGCAGAGTCCTGGCTCTGGCTACAACCCCATCCCAACTGAAACCTGATCAGCACTTGCTTTGCAAAATACTCTTGCAGAAAAGTAGTAGCATAAAAAAGAAAATCCATCTGCAATAAGCTGAGCAGTCCCTCCCCACTGAGAACTGCCAGTCCAGCTGTGATAAAAGGCCTGTGTTCTCTGCAAGCACCAGGAACTGTCCTGTGCACAGACACCTTTATTTGAAAAAACAACACCTCACAAACCTCAATGTGGATCTTCAGCTTTCCTGCTCATCCAATCAGCTGTGGCTGTTCCTGGAGGTTTGCTGTTATCATTGTCTCCCTGGGGAATGTTCATGGCTTTCCTTTGCTCCCTGGTCATTGAACAGACATCCCGTCCCAGCAGGAGCTCTCATGCCAAATCACAGGTTCTCAGTAAATTGCATTCTGCTTGCAGAAGCAATGTTTTGCAGGAATTATTAAAAGTTATAGTATCTTTTATCTTATTAAGCCTTATATAATTTTAGAACAGATTTCTCCACTACATAAAAACATTCAAAATTCACACCACTAAGTTGTAGAGTCATCAGCACAATTTACCTGGAATTAGTGTTCCATTATACTTGTTCAGACAGTGTCCATATTTCAAACACTCATCCAAACCCCAAAGGAAGTAAAAAAGGCACATAAACATTAAATATTTGTAGAAACATAATCTGATATAAACAAGCAAACACACTGCCTGCAACTATAAATTACAAAAAGAAACATAGAAACTAAGCAAAAAATGCAAAAAGCAACTCTATTTATACATGTGCAAATCAACTTGCATATATGAAATAAATGAGGTTTTTATTGGCATTTTTAAACAGTGTGTATTTACCAACTTTACCTTTCAAAGGCAAGCCTTTTATGTTAATTTTAATAAATATGTAAATGATTCTCTCAAGTTTTCTAATCCCGTAGGAACAAGATTTTTGAAAAAAACTAGGTCACATACAAAAATACAAAATTTTAAAACAAAGAATGTCTTGATATGAGAGATATGTTTAAAAGCTTCTAAAATGGTTTTGTATTCAACTTTTGACATTTTTTTCCCGTCAATCGCAGATCAATATATTCAAATGCAGTCATGCAAAATCCTGACTTGTGAGCAAAGGAAGCTGCAAGCTCTGCTGCCAGACTGAAAACAGCAGCACGGCCCCCTCTCTGATCTCCTTGCTTGAGTGCAAGAATTGAACTACACCCTTATTCTTCAATCAGGAAAGAGAATAGTTATGGAACTCGGACTGAAAGCTGCCTGCTAGCCTGAAATGTGGGTATCTATTGCAGGTTTTAGTAAATAACTCAAACTTTTCACTAGTCCCACATGGATTTGCCTGAGTGTTTCTCTGCAGAAGGAGTCACTAAACTCTCAGTGCGCGAGGGAAGGCGGCTGTGTGACAGGGAGCGTGTGCAGAGCTCACAGAGTCTGTGCACTTACAGCTCTCATCACAGTCTCCTCCTACAGGAATTTAGACTGAAGCTGAAGGTCTTCACTTGTTATTCTTCAAGATTAATGAGCCTTCTCTATAGGTTTCAGTGGAACTAAGATCAGAGACCACTGACTCTGAAGCCAATTTGGATATTCTGTCCCTGGCTGAAACGCAAGCGGCGTCGGTGCTGCTGTTTCATTTTTGCCAGAATGCAGTAATTCAGTTCAGCAGACTAGAAACAGTGCTACAGCATGAAAAAACAGAGCTTATAATAAACTCTCCCTGCTGTGGTAAAGGCAAACTTAGCGTTGAGCAAAGCACTAGACCAGAAAATCTTATAATAACAAATACCAAAACCCCTCCCATCTTTAAAGGTTTAGAGGCAAAATCAAATGCAGTATGTATTGCCATGTGGGCCTTACAGCAGGGGGAACCAAGCAAACATGTATTTACAGCAAAGAATTACACTACAGCAAAACCCACATGGTTTGCATCTTTTAAGTGCACACGCACAAATCTTTGTTTCCAACATAATTCTGTGATATCCCAGAAATCAATTCCTGCCTGAAAAACATCAGGCTGAACTGCTGAAGAAAGTCCTGCTGTGGCCTTTACTTTCAGCACCAGCTGGAAGTTCATACACTGTGTGATAGGCAGGATTTTCTAGTTGCACAAATATGCACAGGTATGCAGGGGATATTTTTATATAAATACAGAATGAATTGTTGTGCCTGCTCAGACCCATTTCCAATTTCCTCCCCCAGTTTTTCCAGGGCAGTGAATCTATAGTAAACTACATTTGTGCTGACTGAAGCAAATGCTGAGCTATGGCAACAGGAGGGATTTTCATACTGGTTTGCATTTGTTTTCTTTTTTGCCTCCCATTAGAGAACCCAGCTGTTCTGTTTCTGGAAAATTAATCTAAAATACAGCAGATTTTCACATCATGCAAGCCAGATCCTGGTGACCCTGCTGTTCAACAGCTCCCACAGACCCTTTTTGGATACTCAGCAACCTCCTGTGTTGTGCAGAGCCATGTTGTGGAGTGTTACAGGGTAACACTGACAGGAGTGTTGAGGAAGGAAACCAAATGCTTGAAAAGGCCCATTCACTGCTTTTAAACTGGAAGTTAAAATGTAGACTGTTCTGGAGGATTTATCCACAGAGCAATAGCATCTCCCTTGCCTGTCTTTGGTAGGTCACCACATCCATCAATATTCCCACACAGATAATGAACACTGCTTACAAGGAAAATCTGAATCAAGCAGATATGTCTGAGAAAGGAAAATGTAAACCATCTATGCCTTTTATTACTACCTTCTAATCTTTATGAAAAAAAAAAAAAATCTGTGCTGATTTGAGGTTTTATTCCAGCATAGTGAGAGCATGTCCAAATTGCAAACCTACAGACTCTGACTGCAGATTTGTTTCTCACTAATCTTAACATGTAACTTCCTGACTACAAATGGTGCTGTGAAGCAGGTCATCTTCTGCTGAAAATAACAAAAATTACCTCTGTAAAAAGAAGGCAGTTTAGAGGAGTTAACTTGCTTCTCTCAAAAAGAAAAAAAAAAAAAAAAACCCAAAAAAACCCCCCAACAACCCAACCAACTTTGATTTAAATTCTGAACTTCTGAATTGTTTTCTTCTGAATTTGTAACTGGTGTGACTGATAAAAAGGGAAGAAGAAACAAGCAGCCCCCTAAAACCAGCAAAACAATCAAAGAACCCAAGAGGATTGATTAGTTCTTTTCTTTTCAGTTGTCTCCTCTTACTTGTTCTCCAGAAAAAAATTCTCTTTAAAAACTTAGCTAGTTATGAAAACATTTTTACATTTCTACCATACAATAATTATAGTTAGCTTAGTTTAACCTTTCTAAGTCATTCAGCAACACTTTAACTACTGGAAGCCATAGCAAACTGAGGCTCTAACGATAATATTGCTCCAATGATGCTGAATACTTTTTGCTTCACACAGTATTTCTAGTAGACAGACTACAACAGAAGCATGGGCAAATTCCAAGGATTGCTCTCTAAATGGGACCAGTAAACTGTGATGAGTCCATTCCAAAAATGGTTGTGTGTTTTTGTAGCTTTTCCACACTGAAGAATGCCACAACCCCAGTGAGCTGTGCAGTCACCAAGATGTGTCACACGCTGGCAACTGCCTATTTGCTCATTTGTGACACTCTGCTTAGGCTGCTCTGGTGCAGCAGCTGTGATGCAGACAATACCTTGTTGCATACAAAGATTTAATTTAAAAATAAAAGGAAAAAAACCAAACAAACCAACCAAAACTGGGCCCAAATAACCCAATAGCAGAGCACAGAGCTCTCTCATTATTCCAAGTTCTTGTGAAGTAAACCACTTTGTAGCCATTCAAGCCAAAGCTGTACCCAAACCAGTGCACCTTGAATAAAATGTTAGTCCTCCTTCCCCAGCATCCCCTCCCTCAAGCCTACTTTTTTCAATTTTCTTCTGGAATGAAGTTGAGATCCTTTAGCTAACCATGATGGGGGATGTCCTAACTCATTAAAAAAATAGAAAACACTTCACCCAAACAACAAAAACAGAAGTTTGATGGGTCTGGAAATTCTCTACAAACTATTCTGTGCAGTCATCTTCAAATCACTGTCGAACATGAGACTCGTTTCTCTTTGCAAACAGCTGAAGGAATCTGAAGAGTGACACTGCAAACATCCTTACAGGAAGAAAAGATCAGTTATAGCTGTTTATTGTGAATCTCTCCTCTCTTAGTAGATAATTCTGCCCAGCAATGATAGCTCTGCCTGCAGTGGAAAACCTGGACCAAAGTGCAGGAAGTACTAAGGAGCTCCTCTCCAAACTCTCCCGTTGTCCCCGGCCGGGAGCAGCCCTGCTGCTGCTATAGGCAGTCCTTGCAGAGTGCAACCTGCCCCTTGATATAGTCCCTGCAGGGGCAGATCCTCCTGTGGGCTGGGTGGGAGCCAGCACAGCTGAACAGCAGCAGGTCACCTTGGAAAACACAGTGCTTCCTCCTTGCATCAAAAGAGGGGACCAGGATATCGTTTGCAGACTCCATGGTGAGACATTCGATATTATGCCTAAAAAGCAAAGCACGTGATCTACATCACACCTGAGTTTAGAGGACTTTGGTACAGTTTTCATCCTTCCTTGCTAAAAACAACAAACCCCACTCCATTAGATCCCAAATCGAGTGCATTTATAAGTGCAGCTTTCCAGAACATGACTTTTGTGCTATACAGATTCTCTCTGCAGAGGGCAGTGCAGCCTTTACAGCTTTACTGTTTCCTAAAGATTAATAAAAGAAGTTAAAAACAATGCTTTTGACTGTTCCCCAAAACCTAATATTTAAATACACCATGGATTCTCAGTAGGACAGACTCAAGGAATCTGAAATCAGGAGATATTCCTTTGATTTCAGGAAGTCTCTTCCCCAGGGAAGCCCCACTGAGCCGGGCAGCCCTGGCAGCTCGAGGTGAGCTGGACTGTGAGGATGAGGGATGCTGCTCCTGGGCTCCAGGGAACAGGGCCTGCAGCTCACAGGAACCAGGCAGCAGGAAAATGAAAAATGCCAGCTGCCATTTTCTGACCACAAAGCTTAAAGACCAGGGTAGCAATTCCAGCAGAGCCTTGTTTTTCACTTATTCTGGAAACATTGGTAACTTTCAGCATTTAACAGACGGGTTTTTTTCCACAGGAATATGATTTTGTCTAGACAGCTAGAAAAGAAAGTTTTTATATGAGCTGCTTCTGAACTCCACTGGAAATTACAACTTTTCAAAGAAAATACAAACCCCACAATCTTCTACAACGTAATTTAGCAAAAAGTGGGGATAGAAAACCTGGAAAGCAGATTCCCCAACAGCCATTTGTGGGAGCCTGGTTTGGAGGACTTTGTTTTCACTCTGAAAGGAACGCAGACACATTGCCAAGGAGACAGCACCCAAAAGCAGCATTCCTTTAATCCCAACAGCTCCATTGTACCAGGGTTCACAATTCTTTACCCAGGACAATAATGACAGGTTTGTGGCCCCCTGTGCTCCTGGCAGTGAGTCTCAGGAGTCACCATCACCACACACTCCACAAAGCACTGCCAGGCCCTCAGTCACAGCCTGCTGCAGCCAGAGCTGCTCTCCCCACATTCCCTTCTCACAGAACTTGTGCTTTAAATTCCAACTGTGGTAAAAACCAGTGCAATAAAGACACCAGACAATATATTTGTGCTATAAATACTTACCTAAGCAGAGCTTTGTCCTTGTTAAGATGCTGGAAGAAGGAAGGCTCGCAGATGAGCTGGCTTTCCTGACAAACTTGCTTACAGGATTTTCCAGGTTCAGCAATTTTTACTTGAAGGGCACTTAATGGGGGCCACATCACCTGCCCGTGACAGAAATCCTGTAGTGACAGATCATGTTTTGTTATGATGTGTTCAGACAGCATTTCACAGTACTCAGACTGTATTTTAACATTTGGCAACTCACCAAAAGGTGATCAAATAATTTGGGCCTGGTCCATCATGGTTTGCTTCCTCCAGACAAAACCAAGACTTGAGTAATTGATCCCTCACTGTGACCCAAAGCCCCCAAATTCATTTACCAGTTCTCAATATCAGCTTGAGCTTTTTTCATTCCATTTTGATTTCCTCTGCTGAAGGAGTTTTCATACTTCCAGGTCTCACCACAAATGTAGTATTATACAGTCATGAATCACAAAATATCATGAGTTGAAAGGGACCCACAAATTTTCAGGTGAGACCAAAGGAGGTGTCCTGCTTCATCTGTCTTTTCTTGCTCTTGGGTGAGTGTTCTCACTCCCTTTGCCAAGCTCTGGGGTTCAGCCAAGAGATTTTCTCACCTCACAGAGTCCTGCCCCAAACATTTTCTGCAGGCTTATCCAGTTCTCTGCTTGGCTACATCTTTCAAAGTGATTGTGTCTGTTCCCTCAGCCCAGCCTGCCTCATCCAACAGCTCCCAGATCTGCAGCAGGGAATCCCTGCTGCTTTGGCTGGGGTTGCCTGGCTGCTCCTTTGATGGCAGTGCCAAAACTGAAGCAATCCCTCCCTCTGGTTCCCGGCCTCTGCTGCTGCCTTGCAGAGCAGACACAACTGTGTGCAGCCACAGAGCAACAGGATCAGGGCTGGGTCCAGCAGATGCCAGGGATGCACCAAACAGCCACACTGGGCTGCTGGCAGGGGCAGGGCACTAGCAGCATGGAGCAGCTTGGACACAAAGCTGGTTTAACCCAGCTGAAGGTGGCACTGCTGGGTGTGCAAGCACAGCTCACAGCAGCTCCCTCACTCCAGACCAGAAGGGCCTTCAGCCCAGGTGCTGGATCTGAAGGTTAAGGGAGTTCACTGAACCTTTCTTGTGAACATTGTCCTCCCTCCTGACCCCTCAGCTCCAGAAGGGGAACTCTGGGCACCTCCTTTAGATGTGCAGTTTCACTGTCCATAGAGTCACTAGTGGAGAGAGTGTCTGGCCCCATCTCTTCACACAAACACCCCCTGAAGACCCCACTGTCATGGTCTGAACCAGACCAGTTCTTTATTCCAGCACCTTTGTTCCCATTTCAAGCTTGTACTGCTTTCTCAGTTCTTCCTGCCTCCACCACAAACTCGTCAAAATAAGGTCTCAGTCTTTATTTTTGCTTCTTATTTTTGGTTCATCTGACATGTTAATTAGGCAAAGTGCTAAGCACATGCAGCTAAAAATTGTGCTTCAACATCCTGGGTGGTGTGAAACACCACCAGCTTTTTGACAATTAGTCAAAGCAATGACTTTACAATACAAAATTACAATATTCTGTGGATTTCTGAGAAGCACAAGGGAGGGCTTAGCCCTTGGGGGAGGGCTAGAAGAAAGAAACAGGTTTAAGCCACAGGTGCCATCTCTTGATTGTCTCTTTCTCCCTTACAATGAGCTCCATTTCTTCCTGATTGACAAAAACTCCCAATTATACTTGGGTAGAATAATCAAAAGCAGCAGTGATACTTTTGCAGGGTTTGTCATCAAAACAGCAGCAAAATCTTAAAGTGTTTATTGGCAGACGAGTGGGAATAGCTATGCTGTGTTAACTGCCCTTCTGACCTGGAGCTGTGTTATTCTTCAGGACTGTCTTTAATAGAACCCACCTTCAGAAATACAAGTACAGACAAATGTCCACTGCCCTTGAAAGAAATCCTGGCAATTAAATGACATATCAGAGATAAAGGTTATTCCTATCTCTCTTCTGCAGCAGCCAGAACAAAAGGCAGAGCTGGCTACTGCAACAGATCTGGCTTGGGCAGAAGTCCAAGCAAACACACAATTTCTAGAAACCAGGATCCCATGTAAATCTCTGCAGCTTATTACTCCAGCTCACCATCTTCTGCTGCTCTCAGCTGGCAGTAATGCACAGGGACCAAAAGTCCTTTAAGTAACTGGGTTCCAAACCATTTAAATCGTTATTGATTGAAACTAAATACTTGAAAAATCTGCCCAGAGGCTGCAATTCTGCCTAGAGACTGCAATTCTATCAAAAAGTACCTCTGTATTTAAGTGATCCTTCGTGATACAAAGCTTTTATGTGTGTACACAGCTAAGGAAGTCACACACACAGTGAAAAATTGCTTTGCCTTTCTGCTTTCATATAATGCCAAGTCTGCATAGCTAGTATTTCTACTTGGACAGCAGCAACACTGAGAAGCTTTAAAATGGAGATGGTTTTCCCTTTCCAACATAATCCAAGAGTCATCCACAACAAAAGTTCCTACCTGTTTTTCAATGAAGGCATTCATCCTCTGAAGCATTCCCTCACAGGTAAATTCATAGGGCAAGTAAGGGTCAATCTATGGAGACAGTGTGTTAAGGTTAGAGGGGTTTTTTTTTTCAATCAACTTCATGGTGTACTCTGTGGTAGCAGCTACTGCTCCAAATACTCCATTACAGCTCGAGTAGCAACAAAAAGTACTAATAAACTCATTAACAAATAATAATTTTACAAAACCATTCAGCGGTTTTAGCTGATTTTTCTCCTTTTTAAAGGTAATAAGAATTGCTCCATGACTATCTTTATGGAAACCCAGGGTACACTGCAAAGTGGCAGATGTAAGGCTAGTGTGAGACCCTCTGGGATTCCAGAGCTCCTGTTTTAACTAAGTTTCAGTTCTGAAGTTGAAGTGACAAAACAGAATGTGATACCTTTGAAAATTCCTTCATACTCTTCCCCTCCTTGAAGTGCCCTCATTGCCATTCCACACTGTAAGTGCACAGGCACTTCTGTGGGAATCTCAAGGCTACAGACTCAGAGCTGAGCAGTGCAGAGTCTGCCCTGCTCTAAGAATCCAGAACGAAACTTCCTCACTGAATGCACAGAAAACACAGATTGCTGTATAATTCACACATGAAATTCTCATTTCTATACATATTCACCCACTCATTTTGTTCAAGTAAGAACCTGACATATCCAGTACTAAAACATGAGAGTTTTGGTACCATGGATATCTAATAACCATTTTTTCTTCAATATCCTACCAAAATGCAGCACTCAGACTAGCATTAGGAAGCACTGTATGTGCACTGCACACGACACCCTCAAGTGCTGAGAGCAAATTGAAGACATTTCTCACCTTTTGATTCAAAATTGATTTCACAGCCTTCTCAACCTCAGAAAGATCATTGATGTCCACAGTCCACACATGGGGCTTCCCAATGTACACTTCAGCATAGGGATGCTGAGATGTCAACTGAAAGAAGAAATTATATTGGTAAAAATTAATGTGTAAAGATATCCTCGCCTCTCACTCTCTTATTCAGACTTTTTGGATGAAATGCACTAGGACAGTGCAAAAATTCAGTTAAAACACAACAGTCAGCATCATTCCTTCTGAGTTACTTTTCAGATTTTCTCTTTAGAGAGTGAATTTAGTTGGAAAACTGAAAACCAGGTAACACAGATCAAAAGTAAGATATGTGCACCTCTAGTTTGTGGCTTCAGTCCTCACAAAGACCGACATAATGGAAGATTTGATGTTTACTGAAATTACTGGCACAATGACCCTGCTTCCCCACAGCTCATTCACAGAGCCACCCTCCTTCTTCAAAACCTCTCACTGCCACAAGTGACCTGCATGGCTGGCTCCCAGAGATGTCATCCTCACCCTGCATCCTTCAAATTTCAAACATTTCCAGAGTTCTGTGTGTGCAACAGCGAAGAAAGAATAATTTTTATAACAAAAGATGAATTCTGACTCTCACAACTGAGAGCAGAAGAGTAACATGACCTCACCAAGAGTGATAACTCATATTTTGCTCACCACTTTGTCAGAAAACAGTATCAATGAATACCCAAGAAGGCAACTCAGAAAAGCTCTATCAGAGTTGCTTTCAGAACTAGCAGGACAGCTCAAAAAGTATTTTTTGTGACCTGTCACCCAGGAGTGAGAACATGCACATGAACACACAAAAGGGAGCATAAGCTACAGAAGACAGAAGCGCTTTACACCAGCCTGAGAAGAAAACTGCTTTTTCAATAAATACCAAAACCCCCACAGGACAGGTTGTTTATAGGCAATGTTTATACAGCTGCCTCTTTATGCTGTCGTTACAATAAAGGCATTGCAGAAGATCTGAGGCAGGAAGCAGGGTCTGTAGGGAAGAACCTTCTCCTCCACCAGGAGATATACTATACTTCATCTTCTCCTCAAGTGAATGAGCAAGCCAAGGCCACAGACGTGAGTGCTGATGTCAGAAATGGCTCTGTGACTATTAAATGTTTACAAGTATAGGCTGAGTTTTACCTACACTGAATAAAAGAGAAATATTCCAGAGTCAGTGCCAGGATGAGGGGTTAGTTTACTTAGCTTCAGTCATCTCTCACTAGAGTCTAACACACTGACTGTTTGGAAAGCCTGGAGTTTGGTTTTCCTGTTTTCTTCAAGAGTCAGTTCTCCAAAAGTCTTCAGCATTTAATCACAAACACAGTGGGTGACCATTAATACCTTAACTCAACAGTGCCTCGAACACGTCTTTTCTGAAGAAAAAATAAAAAAAATCCCAAACCACATATAACCACCCACAAATGCCCTTTTCATAATTCACTTAAACACCTATTCACTCCCTGCACAGTACACTGCAATGTCTGTTTCTTCAATAAAATAAAAACACTTTCAAATGATGTATCAAAATGACATGATCTGTTCCTGGGCAGAACATCAGGTTTCCAAGCAAAATTTCAGTTTATGATATCTCAATAAGAAGTAGCAGAATGTACCTATAAGCAAATCTAGAGATAAAGCTTGAAGTGTGCTAACAACACCATTTTAATTGTCCTATAAAAATAAAGACTGATATTCTCATCAATAACTAAAGAAAAAAGCAGTTGCACACCTCTGGCAATAAACATTGAACATTAATGCAATTTCTCCTACACTCTGTTACTAAAAGGAAACCCACAAGCATCTTCAATAAATAAATTATCAAGATTGATAGAGCTTACCTCTCGGAGTGTAGGTTTGCCTTTGAAAAAATCTGTGTTTTTGCTGCTTTTTGGTGGGTTAAATCTTAAATTCAAGAAAGCACATCCATTGGCAATAGCCTCCAAGGGAGCTGGCCCTTCATATGGAAATCCGAGACCAACAAACAGCTGAAAAGTACAAAACAAGGGATATTTAAATTTTTGTTATTCATAAAAAAGCTAAGAGTTAGCTTAAAAGAAACAAAACCCCATTCTAAATGTACCAGCCTGAAGAAAATGCAATGCTAAGGAGAAAATGGGAGAAATTCAACAGCTCACCACCTCCCACCCAAGCAGTAACAGAATGTCCATAAAACACATTTGACTGGAATGAACTGAGGTGGTTTTTTCATGGAGCTGAGGCAACAACAGATCCTTTTAGGGCTTTTTTTGGGCAGGAGAAAAATTGGTGGTTTGGTTGGTGTTGAAGTAGAGCTGCAGGGGCTTTCCTACAGATACAGGTTCTAAGGCAGCAACCTCCGGGAACAGCTGCACCAGCGTTCTCCTGACTCCCGAAGCAGCCAAGCCGCTGCCTTTGCCAACAGGAACATGCTCCTGGCACACTAATTAAGCCTCCTAATTAAAACGGTAGGTGGCAGCAAACAGCAGCTCACGACTCCAGACCTAGGCAACAGGAGCCTGCAGGGCTTCAAGGGTTCAATGCCTCCAAGGGAAACAGGAGCAAAACAATCCCTCCCAAAGCTGAGATTCCAGGTGCTCTAGAAAAGGCACCGCTCTGCTCCAGTGAAAATGCATTCCATGGTTTTTTTGAGCTGTCTGAAAACACCTTGACCCTTTTCCTGGCCAAACATAATGGCCAGGCCATTTCCTGGCCAAACATAATGGCCCTTGAATTAAATACAGGATTCTTCATCTTTGTTTGAATGTTTGTGTATAATGGGGGAACTATGAGCTCTGAGATGGAACAGCAATTTCTCAGTACTGCTGCATAACTATATATATATATAAAACTATATATAACTGTATATATATATGTACTGCTTTTATCAGGAAAATAAAGCACTGTGAGAGTCATGCAATCAGGACACATATTCAGAGGTTAAGGTACACAATTCTGCATTAAATCTTCTGCAACATGGAAATGAGTCCCAGTAACAGAACATTCACAGCTGGAGGCTCTTCTTAGGAGCTGATCCTAAGCCTGATGCATAAACCTGTAGCCAGGCCTGTCGTGCTCAGGCATTGCAGCATCAATCCTCCCCAACCCATGGCAACAACAGGATAAATTCAGAGTTGGCTCATTTTAGAAATGCAAGTTAACACTTCTCAGCATAGCTGAGGACATTAAATTTTCACTGCATGGAGCTGAATATTGTAACTTCAGTTCTCAATATTCAGGTTAAAGAACTTGCCTACTTGCAGGAAGTTTCTCAACTCTCACACAGATTTAAATCTTAAACTCTTCAGTGGCTGATAACAACTGATCTGGAAGCTATTTCTACTAAAGACAAACTATCTAAATTCCGGTTTTATATATGGCATAAAATATATCACCTTTCAGTCAGAAAAATGCATACTACACAAAATCTCAAAAGAGGCTGAATATACAAAAAAGGTAATGTCTTGAAAACAATGAATTAAAGACATGAAACCATTTAATGCAGTCTGCACATAAAATATTATTTATTTAAACTACTCCTTAGTTCAGGCAGAAAACCAGCTGAGAATCAGCAATTAAACCTATCTGAAGTATCAATTCTCCTATGATCCTGTGTTTGTCTGTTATGTAGGGAATGCTGGGTTGTTTGCTTAGTTTTGCACCTTTTTAATAAACTGCTGCTGTGCACTGCTGAGTTCTGTGTCTGACTGGTCCATTTATTTGGGAGGAAGCTCCATGGGAGAAGAAACATGGGTTTATGTTTTGACAGCACAGAGCGCACTGCCATCACTTAATCTATAATAAATAGCTTACCACCTGTTTCCCATCCATTTTCCAACCTCACCTTCAAGCAGCACTGCTCCCTTGAAGGAAGATGGAAGGATGTGTCTGATCCCTAGAACAGGGGCTGTGTTTGTGTGTGTGCTGCCTGAGGTTGCAGCCTGGCTCTCAGCTGCCTGAAGCCCCCCAGATCCTTCTTTCAGCCCTTCTGTCACCCTCCAGCACATCATCATCAAACCAGCTGAAATTCCCAAACTCAATCCAGATCCTTCTCCAGAAAACTGTTCCGTATGAAGTGTCCTTGCCCATGGAAGGGGGTGGAGCTAAATGATCTTTAAGGTCCCTTTCAGCCCAAACCATTCTGTGAGTCTCTAGGATTAATGTTCCTTGGTTAGGGAGTCAGTATTTTTGTCTGGTATAAAGAGCAAAACAGAACTATCTTATATGCCTCAAGAAAGTCACATTCATTATGATTAAAAGAGCAAGTATTAGAGAACACAGGCCTTTTCTGTAACTCACGATGTTCTCATTTGCTAATCCATTGAATACATGCAGCTTGTTATTTCCAGAAAGGCTAAAACAATCAGTCAAGGTACTTCCTAAGAGTGTGCAGCAAATACAGCAAGTCACTAACTGAAAAAGAACTAAAAAAAAGAAAAAAGTAGAAATAGCAGTCACCCATTTTCAGGCACCAGTGAAGCAAACATCCATCCTCAATACAGATGAAACTGTGGGGAACACAAGGCTCTGTCCCACAGAGTGAAGACTTAGACCAGACTGTGCTTCCCCTAATTTGTGATGTAGCTGTACACTGAAGGTGCTGACTATGGCTCTTAGGGTAATTTCTCATCAGATGTAGGTCTGGTAACTCAGTCCACCCTGGGGGGGCACCTGCACCCTAGGGCTGAAGATCCATATTGCAAAACTTCAAATGTGACTGTGCTGGTAACAGCATAGTGGGTACACCTGGCTAAAAAAATTAGCCCTGATCTCACTCTGTTAGCTGCAGCAGAACTGCTATGCAGAGGAGAATTGCCTTATGCTTACTGGTTGATTAGTGCTTGGAAAAATATCATGTTCTGTTTGTCTTTTCTCAAACTTTCCCAATGTTTCTGAAAGCAAGAGCCATTATTTTTCCTAGAGAGCTTGAAGTGGGCACACGGCACAGCCGGCTCTGCACCCTGACATCCCAGGGAACTTTGTAATTGCCAAAAGGAAGTTACACTGTAAAAGTTTATTTAAAAGAGATAACTGCCAAGGAATACAGAAGTAGAATGATCATGGAAACAGCAGTGTGGGGTTGGGGTTTTTTTCCCCCATTCCTTTTTAGCAAGGTCTGCTGCCCCAGCGTGTCTGTAGGTCTGCACAGACCAGAGAAGGAGATTTGTTTCTGCAACATTACTGGCCCAACTTGAGTAAAGTTAAAACCCTTAATAGTTTGGTTTTCATAATAAAGGCGCTTCAGGAACCTTTTCCACCTTTGTAATGAACTGAACCTCTGGTTTGGAATGTCAGACTTTTGAGTTAAGACCAGTCAAGACTCTTCTTGCTGTAATATAAATGGTTGTCTCACAGTGCAGAAGTTAAGTGGAGACATCTCTGACACAAAAAATGACTCACAAGCCCTCCCATGAAAAGAAGTATTTTTTTTTTTTTTTGGTGGAGTTTACAGCACCACATCAGACTACTATTAAAATAAGGAAGTAAACAGTCTTTCTAAATTATAGCCAGAAGTATGAATGAGGAGTGAATGCTTTACTTCACTGACTGTAATTATGATTAGTTGAACAGTTAAGAAAAAATTTCATATTCCAGAGACTAAATGCTGTAGTTCGATGCACAGGAGGATTTATCTTTTCCTCTCCCCTTTCTATCATTACTGCATTTTATTTAATTTATTCTGTCAGGTTGGTAAGTTTATCACCACTTTAATATGTCTCTTTACTGAACTTAAACATTCTATTCTGAACTTCAGAGAGAGGAGTATAGCAAAGGTTAACTATCTTGCTATATTCTTCTCACCAATACAAAATATTTTCTGCAAAAGTTAATCCTTTTGTGAATCAAACAACTTGAGACTAGAATCACTAGGTAAATATCTTTTTAGCTCATTTTATGAAGTGTGTGGAAGTAAATATCTATTTCTTCATAAAAGGCAATATAAAAACAAAGTTTGTTTGCCTGCGACTGTCTAAGCAGGGTGTTGCTCCTACAGTTATTAATCCCCACACAGAAATCACAAAACCCACTTAGTAAAAGAATTTGAACTTTCTGAAGAATTCACAGTGACTTGAAGGGAAAAGTTGCATCTGAAAGTTTCTCACAAGGAGAAATATTTCTCAAGAATTCAACACTGGTTCCTCCAAGAGAGCCTGGTCCAACTCCTCCAGCTGCCCACTTGGCAAGGAGCCCTGAGAGCTGGCAGGAAGGCTGCCAGCTCGCCTACCCCATTCTCCTGCGACGTGATGAATGGCCTCACATCTTCTCATTAGGGACTGGAGACATGGCTCGTTTTTGTCATGCTCCACACAGCTGAACCAGCCAGGATGAATCTCAAGCAGCCCCTCCTGCCTGCAGAACTCACTCCCTCCAAAATGTGCTGCTTTATAGCACACACAGAAAGAAATGGCAGCTGCACACTGCCTGGAATAACTGTGTCCTACCAGCTACTGCAGGGACCAAAGACATCCTGGGAATGTAAAGCTCTGACTAAGAATCACAGGACTGAGCTTGTCACCTATTGGTATTTTGCTGTCTAAGGACAAAGTGAAGCAGTGCAGCATAAGCTGACACTTCTGACTAGGCTGAACCATGTGATTTGTTCAATTATTATTTAGTTCTCCCTTTCTGAAAACCAGAACATTTGTCAGCTGACCTAACAAAAACCTAACACAACCAATGACAGACAATTCTTGCCCGTGGTCTCAACACACCTGAAGGTTTCTGGAAGTTTAAGGACAAAGGTTGCTGTCTCCCCACGATGCTCCAGATGAGCATTATACCCACAGATGCTCCCAGCCTGGAGTTATGGCCCTGATAATTCACACATTTGCAGCACACAGATAGTCTGGTGACAAAACTCCATAACTAAATTCATGAGGGGACTCTGACCATGTTGCCTAATGAATTAAGTGATTATGATTAAAAAGTTTCCGTGAACATCACTGCATGCATGTGCACACACAACACGTGGGGCTCCTCCGGGCACAAAGCTGCTATTCAAGTCAGCTCAATTTTTGTGAGAAACCTGCACTTCTTTTAGCAATTCAATCCATGATCCATCTGATATAAACACAATTGACCCACATAGGCAGCAGATGGCCACTGGTGACAGGTGAGCAGTGTTTTGTACTAAGCTGTGCTCAAGTATTGCCTCTTAAAGGGTATCTGGAACTGTGAATATACAGGCAGCAAGGAGACTTGGAGCAAGCGTGTCTGTTGATCAACACTGACAGGTAACCATATGCTGAGGCAGAACAGCCAGAGTACCTATGAGATACTAAGCATCAGCCAGCAAAAAAAAAAAAAATTAAAAACCCCACCCACCCCCAATCCCCCTCCAGAGAAACGAGATGAGAGATCCCAGTTTCCACTTTCAATCCCAGGATGCTGCTGTTTTACTTTTTCAGTTCAATTAGATACATTGAAATTGTATTAGACAGGAATAATAAGCAAAATGCATGATGCAATAAGCCATATTTAATTTCATTTCGTTGCAAAATCAGGAATGCATTGCACTCTCATTTCCCTAACAATACTTCTGTATTAGGAGAAGCAGATGCACTATTAACGGCTTATCATCAGGGCAAAGTTTTGTTAGCCTGGCTGTATCCTAAACAAATGATTTCCTTAAAAGGAAAACAGCTTGTGTAATTTGCAAACCTGCTAACAAAAGATCAGAAAAGCCATATAAAAATAGTGCTTGCAGACGTAATTTTTAAAACCTTACTTCCTGATACTGGGTTCTGAAATACATCAATGATTTTTTCAGTGCCATCTACCAAGAAATGCAGCAAATTCTGAAAAGGATTTTTCTCAATGTTATGAAGGAAAAAAACAACAATAGAATAAAAATCATTAAAATCAAACTGCTCTAGGACTCTGACAACAGTACAGCACAGATCCATGCTTTTCACCAAATCCTTCTTGTGAAAAATAAGCAATTTACTATCTCAGGAACACTTCACAATCTCAACACAGTCTCTCGTACCTGATGCTGCAATTACTGCTCAAAATCTGAGTGGAAGCAGTCTGCTACCTCCTGTGTCACAAAATCCATACAACGAAATGGCATAATATCAACTTGAACTTGTCCTAAATTGAACGTATCTTTACATTGCATCTTAGAGCACAGCAAATATAACCAATAACAACTAGATGAGATATCTAGTTAATACTGAAAAGCAAGCTTTTTAATGTGAGACATGCAAGATAGGTCATAAAAAAATTAGAGAAAGGCTTAGCTAAACGTAGCTATTATTATGAACTGCCATTTGTATAGGGACTTTAGTAATTCTATAGGAAGTCCATTTGTTTATTTTACTATTTCAGTGAATAGAAGACATGTTTTTTTAGGAGGCAGTCACTGTTCATGCCTGGGGTTATTACAAGGTCAATATTCTTCCCACATTATGATTAACACAGGGATTTCATACTCCACACAGGCAAAAGCTGTGTAATCTCAGATTATTTATGACGAAAGCAAATGTTGACTTTTTAATATGCAACATTATGTGCATCTGCATGCATCAAACACATACACACAGTGGTTGCCTTTAAAAACTCATAATTTACCAACAGCTGTCACACAGAGATGTCAAATTACCATCATTTTCCCAACTACTTAAAAAAGGAGATCTCTGCAGTTGTGTGGGAAGCCTAAGGTGCTTGCTTTTTTCTTTTCTTTTTTTTTAAAGAGATTTTTCTGTGGAAGTGCACAGCAAGAAACTGTCAACAGTGGTGCAATTCCACAGATTTTGCTAATTTAGACACACAACCCCCTTCTTTCACCAACTTGAAGCTAAACATCCTATTTAAATGCAATCTACTGAAGTGTTTTAAAGCTGCAAAGTGCCACGGAGTTTATGGGAAGGGCAGAGAATCCCGACAAAACCATGGGGACAAAAGTTTATTTCAATGTTTATCCTCTCCCTTATCTTGAGTTCCCTTGACTCTGGAGCCACAGGCAAAGCACATCACAAAAAGCCACGCTCTCCTGCTCACTCTGTGTGCACAGCTGAGGCAGAGGAAGGACATGAATGGCAAATGAAGTGCAGCTTTGCTTTTGTTCCTGAGAGAGCAGGGTCGCTCTGGGTTAAAGTCACTGGGAGGGCAGAGCAAGCATGCGGCTGTGCAGCTTTTGGATGTTACCTAACTTTGACCTCAGGGATGTAGAACAGAGCACATTCTCAGCTGATAATCTCCTTGAGCTGAATATCACAGTCAAGAAAATGGAAAATGCATTTATCCCTGTTTCTCAAGCTGGTTGTTAAATGGGGCTGTAGGTTGTCATCCCAATTTTCTAATATGAGCTGTCAATCCACCAAACACAGACACGATGAAAAACACATTCTTGGCACACAGAACACAACTTAAGCTTACACATGCTAATTTTTTCCAGTGCTTTTAAATTAGGAGCTTATTCATAGGAGGTGAAATACACGCACACTCTCCATTTGGTGGGTTTTTTTGCCACCACTCCTACTTGACAAACTTACTTTGGTTTCCCTCAGTAGAAACTGCAAATCCCGCCCGCTGAGTATTCCATGGTTCTTTACATAGCCAGGAATGTACATGGTGCTTGTCCCATGAACAGTTCCATGGACCTCCATGTAGGTGTGGATGACATCCAGATAAGCCTTCTTATCCTGTAATGGCAAGGGAAAAACACTTTCAGTTGTTATGAATTTGGAGAAGCAATATTTAATCAGAGCTGGTTTTCTCTCCCATATCACAGAAGCCAGGGAAAGAAGTTCACTCATTCCTATTTGATTTCTATAATGTTTGATCTTTCATTACATTACTGGTTTGGTTTTCTACTAAATTGGAAGAAAACTGCAGCTTTTTCACTCATAGTCAAGGTATAAACAAGTCAATAACAAGGCCCTCTTAATTTTTAATAGGACAAAAACCAGGATGCCATCAGACAGCTGTAATCTCAGCACACTGAAACAATACTTGGCCTAAAAATACTAAAAAATCATTTTGAAATATCAAATTTTCACTGTTTTGGTCAAAGATGCAAAATAATTATCTTCTATGTGAAGAAAGGGGCTGAATGTCACCTTAGCAAGACGCAGTCTTGTCAACAGATTAATTGAACACATCCCTTTATCTAAAATACCCAATGTCTGAGTTCCATGAGAGATCTACAAATGTTCCACCTACTTGAAGCTTTAAAGGCATTTTGGAAAAGACCCAGAGAAGAGCAATGGCTTCAACGTTGCATTAAAAAGAAAATTAAGAAAAAATAGCACACCATCCTAGTTTGCACACAAGAATTACTTTAATTTTCAGTGCCATATGTTTTTTTGAGTTTTAAAGACTACTGGCATTCCCAGGCAATTAGCTGAAGACTGTATTTACATGCAGCCTGCAACACAGATCAGAAGACTTTCCCTCAATATTTGCACATACTCTTAGTAATAGCTCTAAAATCAGGCAACAAGTTGCTATACTTCTTGGCAGCAAGTGAGTTTTTACAAATTCTACTTTCACTCACTATTTTTGTCATGTAAATTCTGTGCACTGTTCCTCCACAGCCCTGTGTGAAAGCTGGGCAACATTTTTACTGAAATTCATTCAAAAGACAAGTCGATTGGTGAAAATCCTCTCTTTTCCAACCCTGGAGGAGCAAGTGTGAGGCCTAGGTGGATGAGTGCTACTTTTTACAGCTTCCTTGCTGAATTAATTGTTGCAGAGGGTGTTTAATGTCCAAAACAAAGGCTCCTCCCTGCAGCCTGCTCTGCTGGTGACCTGCTTGTGCTGGGGAGGATGGGCTGACCCATCCCTGAATGCCCCTTCTGGCAGCTCTGCCAAGGCTGCACCAGCCAGACACTGTCCTGGGATAAGTATTACATAAAACAGCCAACAGAGAAAGACAAAGATGCTTTCTTGCTCTTGTTATTAATTAACACAAATTATTCAAAAAACTAAAAGCTTGCTCAATTTTTTACTTCAAATTTGAGTTACTCTGTAAGAGATGTTCCTCACTCAATTGCTAAAATACCATAATTAGAAACTGTGAGAAACTTCATGAAAAGCATCATGATAAGGCCTTTCTCATCAGAGAAATCAATTTGTCAAGAGAAAATCCATTTAGAACTTTTTCTTTGGAAATGAGCGAGAAATATAAAAGGAGTGGCCTGGTCTTGTTTCCAGAGGATTCCTTAATCCTGCCTGCCTGGC
The DNA here is from genome assembly GCA_013401135.1 of Cettia cetti. NCBI lineage: Eukaryota > Metazoa > Chordata > Aves > Passeriformes > Sylviidae > Cettia > Cettia cetti. The sequence goes on along the minus strand of VZUI01042379.1, from coordinate 89,975 downwards.
TTTTAACACATTGGAGTGTTCAGGGTTCTGAATGGAAGAGAAGGCAAGGAAGCAGCAGATACTACTGACATCATCCACCTGTAGCAACAACACCAAGGCACTTGCCTCAGGTTTCTGGCTCATGACACAAACCCTGTTGACACAACACACTCTAACTCAAGAAAAATCTGAGGAACACATAGCTAGAAAGAACAAAACAAAGATTACCTAATATTGCACTTCTAGTCAAAATGACAATTTTACAAACCTTTTACAGATTATTTAGCTGTTTTAAAATTACATTAACCATGCAAAGCCTTAACTGGGAATATTACTTAGGCATATGACTGACTCCTTTCCCAATTCAGAGTCTAAAACCACAGAAAAAACATTTTTTATCCAAGTAAATGGCTAATTTACCCAACCAAAATCTCACTTCTTTATTTATTTCCTTATTTACTTTGAGTCAAAAGCAACTGCTTTCATAATCATCTATCTATAAAGTACCATAAAAGTACTATTAGCACCTTATACTTTACCTAAAGCTCACTAACATTTGTCTCCTTTTGTAATTAAGTAGTCCTAAATTTCTACATTCCTTGCAGACAGGTGTTATTTTGGATCATAAAAGTTTATATTCTAGGAAGTCACCTCAGAAAAACAGTCAGGACACATAATCAAATCCTAGACATTAAAAAGAGTGAATTAGAAAATGAGAGAGTGCAAAAATGAGATCTGTAAATAGAAAGGCTACATGAAAATAAAGCAAGAAATGTGACTTGCAAACAAAATACTAACACTCCTTCAACTATCTATCTGCTTCCTGGGTTGCTCACTTGGGAGCAGATAAAATTATTCTTTTATCTTAAACCACTTGAACTTTATTTTCTCCAAGATGGATTCAAAGAGACAAGATCATGAACGGCTGGGGGGAAATGCAAGCCTGACATTCTCTGCAGTTTGTGTCAGACTGCACTGTTCACCCTGCTGTCCATACTGCAAACCTAGACTTAGAGGATGGAAGATAATCACATTTAAAAAAAGGCAAATTATTTCTCCTCAGAATCAAAATGGAAATGTAACAGTGAGTAACAGCTACACAAACCTTTTCTGAAACAATTTTTCAGCAGCTAAAATAAACATGCCATTCAGAAAAGTACTTTTTGTTGATCACTGACTGCAGAACTGTTATTACTGTTCATCAATCATTTCCACCTACTTCTAAAAGCATCATGATAAGGCCTTTCTCATCAGAGAAATCAAGTGACAACTGTTTGATAAGTCTTTCCCTAGGACAATGTTGACAAGAAGACACAGTATGAAGAGGTGAAATTTTAAGTTTGGTGGGTGAAAAATTTAAATATAAAAGCTACAAAAATATGTGGTGGAAACATGGCTTATCAAGAACTAAACTCTGCTTTTAGATTTCTCAGTGTAGAAGCTGGTGGTAATTAACAACTCTGCTTCACCAACAGTTTGCCTGTCCAAAGTAATGACAGTATTTTGCAATTTTGGACCATTCAGGTGTTCTCACAGAACATCAAAAATTCAGCACTCAATGCAATTAAGCACCACTCCAAGCCAACTGCATTACAGAAGAGCTGGATTCAGAGTCCCCAGCTGCTTTATGGCTTGAAAGTTCTGACTGCAAAACATATGTAAAACAGCCCATATATCCAGCCTGACTTCTTGCATTGACAAATTCAGAAGGCAATGGCTTTATAAAGCTTGACAAATGTAATTCAGAAAAGCAAGTAGAGGGATACATCTTTGTGAATATCCTAAATGCATGCTGTAAAGTGGAGAAGTCCTGTCACCTGAGTGCTTATCTGTGCAGGTGTCAAGTCAAAAGTAAGCCAAAATGCAGTGTACATGCGAGGTATGACAATCGAGATTGTGACACAAACGTAATCTCTGCTCGAGAACTGTCACGCTCTCAAAGGCTTCTCAAGACAAGCCTGAATAATGAAAATCCTGCCTACCAAGGAGCTAGAAGAGTGCACAAAGGCTGGGGAATATTAAGAGAGTCAAATACATACAGTGTTTTACAGGGGTAAGTCATAAAGAGTAGATTAAGGCTCCTCGAAGTCAAATACGAAACTTTCAAACTGCCTTGAATTTATAAATGGATGTGGAGAAGATTCAGTGATTCATGACTAATAAGTATATATTCTACAGTGAACAAGTAATCTGAAATTTAAATAAAGAGTTAACTATGTAACCACATAAACCCATCAAAATGATAATGACAATTCTTCCTGTCCAAGGAAATCCTCTCTCACCAAACTGGTAGCCAATCAGCTTGTAGGAATTCTTTGAAGTTCTTAAGGGAATTAAATCTCTTGGGGAGAGATTGGGAATCACTCTTGTGAATGAATAATCATGTGAAAGGGAGAAGTGACAAAAGTATGCTGTCATTATTCACAGTAACAAAACCCAAACCAATTTCCAAATGCTGCATAAAAACATCATAATATTGAACCTGGGGTTTTAAAGCTTTTGAAAAAGCCCCTTCAGCAATTTAAGGGGCAGAGAGACTAGAAAAGCAACCACCTGGTAAATTCAATTGTCACCAAAACCCAGGAAATAAACTCTCTAACCAATTAGTCAGGTTAGAAAGCTGATATTACTTTATTAGCAGTACTGGATGCATGGGGAATTCTCCCACAGCAAGCATGCTCAGTGACTTAAGAGACCAGGTCATACTCCTGAAACTAATACATACCACATTTTCTGCATACATGCACATGTGCTAATTACTGCCATGGACTTGTTTGGATACGGTTCTGGCTCTTTTGATGAATCTTTTCTCCTTGAGAGTATCTCAAATATGTTGTCAAGTCATAATGTACTTCTCTTATCCTTTTCTCTAACACACAATCCTTGTTCTCAAAACTGAGATATCAGCCAGTACGTATTAATCACTAATGCAAGTAAACAAGGAGGCATTAGCTGGCACAAGACTTATTAGTCTCAGACACAGGGAGTTAACACAAGGCCACATTAATCTCTGGAATTTGTACTAAGCACTGTATGGTACCCAGTGCTTGCCATGAATATGGGCATCATACACTTTGTGCTAAAGCTAAAAGAGTTTTCCAATGTTTTCCTCCACTGCCGCATAGACTTCTTCTCAGAGAAATAAAACGTGTTTGGTAACCTAACTAAAGTGACAGAAATGCTGAAAACCAGTCCTCACTTCAAGTGTGGAAAGAAAGCCCTGAGCTAACCCTGTCACTCAAGAATAAAGACTTTGCATTATAACAACACATGATTATGGCCCATGAAAAAAATCAGTCCATTGTTCAGTAGCAGTCAGTCCACTCAACAATCAAGTAAATGACAGGAATTTTCTTGAAATATATTCAGAAATAATATTATTGAACTATTCTGTAAAAACCATTCTCTCTCTCCTCACACAGAGCTGCACTTCTGGTCCATTTTCTCAAAAAGAAGCTGAAAACATTGGACATTGTTCTGAGAGGGGTAAGGAGGATCCAAGATACAGGACAGTTTCCACTGTTACACCCAGAAATCTGCAGGAAATTCTTCAACAATTCTTCAGTTTGAAAAAGACAACCCGCCAGAACATGAGGGAAGTTTACAAACTCATAGTCGGCATAAAGAACATGGATAGTGACTGACTATTTTAAATGTCCTATCCAAAGAAATCCAAACAAAGCTCATAGGGGAGAGGTTTAGAAAAATGTCCAAGTTAATTTCTCCTGAAACAGACCATGGATTGAGGGACTCCATAACAGAGAAAGCTGCAGAGGCAAAAAAAGAGTTTGCATAGGTTCATGACCAAACAAACACTTTGAAATCACCTCTCCCTGAGATCTCATAAATGTGTGAACAGACAGTTTATCAACAGAGAAACAGACTCAGGAAACACACTGAATTAGAAAAGTTGGAAAGAGAGAGAATTTGCAAGGGAGGTATTATATAACTTTGTCATGCTCTTGCTCCTCCTGAGTGTCCATTTATGGCTTATTTTTTAGGGCCCATATATCTCTGAATAAAGCACACATTGGCACATATATAAATTTTGCACAAAGAATGAATGAAACATCTCAGGGAAGGGTTAGGATTTCTGGCAGAGCTTGAAGAACTTTATCCAGTTCCCTACCCTCATCTTTTTTATCCATGAAGGTTTGGGGTTTTTTAAACACAGTTTTCCCAAGATTCAACAATTTCATTGTCATGCAATGCACACCAACACCTAAGCAGCAATTTTCTGTCCTTTGAATGGAAATTTCCAGAAGCAAGGAGACACCCTTGCTCACTCTAAGTGCTGAAGGAAAAAAGTGAAGGGGTACAGATGAAAATACAAAGTGGGACCACAGGAAGAAAAGGTTGTGTTGGTTTTGTGCTAACCAAATAACAGTAGATGATTGTGTTAATCAGTACTGTAAAACCTCACTAATTCATTTTGCAGCTAAAGAGTTCTGCAAAGTGAGAAGCTGATACCTATCTGACAGGTAAAATCATGAAAAACTTAGTTCTCTTTATTTCTTCATAACAAATTAAATTCTAATTTCATAATACATATTAAAGAATATGCCTTTAAAAATGTTATTTACTGCACTCATTTGTTTTGACCGACTTGTTTCTGATCCATACTGCTTTCAGAAGAAAATGGTGCATTTCAGAAATGTTGCTGAGCTGAAGTGTCTGACTGTATTTGTGGCATAAGGCAGGACAGTGCCCCTGGTGCCAGGCTCTAGGGTAACTTTTGATCGATTGAGAAGCCCCCAGTGCTGCTGCACATTCAGAGGAACACAAAATAGAATGACCACAAGACAGGTTTGTGAGTGCACTGACCACATGGGAGAAAAGGTGAGAAGGAATTCTGTCCCTTTACTTCTTTTAGTTTAGAAGTTGAAATTAAATATTTATTCAAAGTAGAACTCTAAACAAGTACAAAAAACAACCAGAAGGAAGGGACTTGCATGAAGCAAGAGGGCATATGATGGAGAAATTACATTTCATTACACATTCCCTGGAGCTATGAAGGGAAGATGTTAGTGTGAACAGCCTTGGTGATGTGCTTTCCCATTGAGAACAAGCCAAAGGTAACCATTTCCAATGCAGCTCTTCAAAAGTTGCTATGCAGGCAGTATGTATTTAAGGAGAATGCCCAGCTTTTCAAGTGGCATTAGTAAGAAACCCACAGATTATTTTGCCTCTAAATATACAAATATTTTCAAGACAGCTCCAATACACTATAATAAAATATGAAAGCAGTCATCATATACTTATGTTATGCATTGATGCCTATTTTCTGATACAAGCAACCTTCTGGCTTCCCTCACAGCAACCCACAAATAAAAAAAAAAAAAAAAAAAGGAAAAAAAAAGGAAAAATCAAGTACTGCAAAATTAATCTAGACTCTTTTTTTCTAGGATTAAGGGTCAAATTAGTGGAAGAGTTTAACAGTAAGTTGCAGGAAGGAGAACAAAGAAAAGACATAGGAACTAAGGCAACATGAAAGGCTTCAAAGATTCTCTTTTAATTGAAATGTTTTGTAATTAAAGCAAAATTTGATAATGGAGAGCATTATGGGTTTCACACTTTTTTTCCCCCCACATTCACATAGATAGGACTCTCTTTACTCCTCAGTACTGCCAAAAATCCGAGACAAAACCCCAAACCTTTAATCCCAGACTTTTCCAAAACTTGGCAGATGTTGCCCTTCATAGCTTACCTCTAAAGACAACCTTCAGAAATGTGGCACAATTCTTTAGAGCTTCCTATTTGTAATCCTCAAGCCACCTAGGACTGATTTAGTTATTAGAGGGAAATAAAGCAGATTTATCTTGTACCCTCTGCACCATACATCCTTCCTGACCTCAAGAAGTTTCTCCAGACTGGGCCACCGTGATATGGGATGGATGTCACTGGGCTCAGGCGCAGAAAAAACCCATGTCCACAGCTATATAAAGCCATGGTGGTTTATATAGCCCCAGGGAGAAGAGGTCCTGTGCACATTTCAGTCCCACTTCAGCGTGCTTGGTTTAAAATATAACAATTGATTTCCCACTGCTGTTCCCCAAAAGCACCGAAGTCTGGGGACAGGAACACTCTCCCCTCCCCACTGTGCTCCTCTAATGACTGATCACCCCCAGCAGTGACACATGTACTCTGTGCAGATTACACTTCTCATTAATTGGCCATGTTCAGTAGAAAGAACAGGAGCAGGATAAATAGATTAGTCTGGTTCCATACAAGCCGTGGTGGCAGATGAAAAGAGCACTGAGCAGGGAAAATGAAAGAAACGTGAAATAAGCAAATTACACAGACACAAGATTAGTTCAGGCTTTCTCTTGATCACAAGAATTGGATTTTATCACTCCAGATAAGAAATCCCACACTACAAGTGATTCAAAGTCTATCTGCAATGATTTGCACTTTATATATAAAAGTGCATATAGGCATGACTGCAGTTAAAATCTGCAAGTTACAGTTTTAATCTGCTCGATGTTAGCAGCACAGAGCCTGTATTTTAATATGGCCAGATACCAAATCAAACATCTTGGAAAAAACAAGACGAGCAATACTGATAAAATACAGCAGTGACTTAAAAAGCAGCACTTTAAAAAAGGATACAAAGATCTTGGCTGAGAGTTCCTAATGGTGGAAAGGGGACCTGTCTAAAAGTGAGGCAGTATTTCCTTTTGAATTTTATACTGGTATGGCTTACGTGCCCTTTGCAAACATTCACATTTCAAGAGGAACGTGAATAATCCTGAGTAGTTCAGAAAAAACAGACATGTGAAAACTCTTAAGGATTAGAAAGCACAAAGCTCTCAGGGCTTTAGCATATACAGGTTTTTCAGGAGATGACTATGGGTTACTTTGACCTCAACCTATATATTCTGACAGGGCAACAGAACAGAAATATCATCAGTCCAGTTGAGAAAGTTCATAACTGCTACTAAGACTGGAAACAATCATATGGAAATCTGTACCAGAAATAATGCAGCCTTAAGGGAGAAGGCAATTATTGGAGGACTTCCCCAGAGGAAACAGTGGGCTTTCCATTGTGTGCTATTGAAAAATCTAGACTGGCTATTCTTTTCCAAAAAGCCATGTTTTTGTTTTAATCAGTCCATGAATATCCTGTGTGTCATACAGAACCTGAGACTAATCACAAATCTCCCCTCTGAGCATATAAACTATCCATCCATATTTCTGAATCCAAACAGACTGAATAAACCAGGAAGGAGATAAATGCCAGTGAAAAACACCCTACTGATAAGGAGCTACTAAATCCAGCTACTATTCAACAGGTCCTTCTGCTGATGTGCACTGCAGATCAGGTCAAGAAATTTAGATGATTATTCTGCTGCTGTTCTTGAGAGACTGATCATGAGATCAGTCACTAGTAAAAGTACAAGTAGAAACTCAAGTGTAAGCACAGGAGCCTAAGATTGAAAAGACTTGAAGAAAGGATTCCAGCTCTGCTCCAGCACTCTGCTGACAGGAGAGACTACACAGGGGAACACTAAGTCCTTCTGTACCATGAGCCAAACAGAATAAATATTTTCATGTATTTACTACATATTTTCTCAGCACAGTAGCCAAGAAGCATCCAGCTCCACCTGTTCTGCTACCACTGCAAACATTCTACTGTTTCTATCCCACTTTAATTTTGTTTTATCTCACAGATGGACCATTTACTTGTAGCTATCATCTTTAGAGAATTTATTTTGTACAATCTCAGTCACCAGAATGAATGCTGCTTATGTGGTTCAAAAAACTCTGCAAGACCAATATTCTCATGCCAATAAAGAGAAAAGGAATGACAATGTGAGACCCAGGTGGTCTCACACTGTTATATTGTTTGGCCCTGCCTATGGCACCGATAATTTCTTTTTCAGTTGACAAGAGGCTGAAAAATAAGGTCTTTTTAGGCAGGAAGGAAGGCACAGAGAGGATACAGGCATGCAGAGTATTTGGGCACACAGAGCTGGAGGTAACTTGGAAGAAATCCAGTTATTAGTAAGTAATCTCTTTGAAAACTGCATGAGACACACATCCCCAAGTGTGTCAGCCTGGAATAAGGAGCCAGAGAAAAGGACAGTGAGTGAAAAAAAGGGATACCACTATAACTTAATAACACAATATAATTTAGTGAAGATATGACCAAACCTTGATGGTCTTATTCTGCTGCTCTCATCTGCAGATGAGAGAAAATACAATAATGGCAATATTAAAGAAACAAAACTCTGATATTTTTACAGGAAGATAAAATGACACTGCACACCTTTAGAAACAGAATTTCCATCTCAAAATGCAGCACATTTTTCATTGTTGATATAAGAACTGAAGTAATTGAAAGACAGGTTTGCTCATGATTGATGAAAGTTCACACCTTAAATTTTCCATTAAGTTTATCAGCCTTCTGCATTATCTAAAATTATTGTGACATTAAGACTATATTTTTATTCCACCAGAAAGGTGTACAGAAATAGCAAAGGATCCACATCAATCTAGACAGAAGTTTCTCTAACAGAACGACTTCAAAATGTTCAATTTAATTATTCAAATACATTTGTTTCCAGAGAAAGAACTTAATGGGTTTAGACAGATGGGACACTTTAAAATTTTGAGTTATGCTTTATTATATCGATCAACACGAATTTGCTCAAGCATATGAGTATAAAAAAACTCACCTTCCAGAAATTATCTACTTTGCCATAAACGAGAGATTGATTCTGCCTTTTGATGTCATTAATGTGTTTAATGTCACTGGAATTCAGATGCTGCTCTACCACAAATCCAAGGAAGCTGTTATCTGGAGTGTGAGCTGTAAGAAACAGAGCAGATTCAGCACTTTTGAAAATATTGGTTAATGCTACATTAGACTGAATGTTGCCAGAAAAGAAGCTATAAGGAACATATTATTCAACTGATCACCTCCTTATTTGTACTGAAAGAAACATTTGCTTGCTATATTATCCAAAATAGTTTTCATTAATTTTAAATCCTGCTCCATATGCCTACAGGAGTAGGCAGCTATTTTCTGTCTTGTTTCTGATAATAAAAACTCTGCAGCTGGACTGAGCCCAATGGTAATGATCTTTTTTGTCTGTGTGCTAAGCTTTATTTTATTATTAGAGATAAAAGAAACAGAAGAAATCTAGCTTGACAAATCTCAGAGATGCAAAGCCAACAGTTTGAAAACCCCCTGGATTTATGCTTGTTAGCAAAGCTGGGTGTTGCTCGATGGCATAAATAAATTATAGCAAATTTCTTGGGCTCACCTCCTATACTGGAATTACCAACACCAACCACCCAACTCGCTGTGCATTAGGTACCCATGCTAATTACTGGCCTACCTAGTCACACTATGCAAAGCAGAATACAAACTGCATTGCCTAAATCTCCCAGACATAGTGATCAGCAAATACTTAAAGATGGCAAGTGAAGTTGGCAAAACTGTTTTCAATCCAATATCCAATCCAGGCAAAAAACCAAAAAAACAAAAAAACAAACAAACAAACAAAAACCAACCAAAAAATCAAAACAAAACAAAAAACCCCCACACAAACAAACAAACAAAAAACAACCAAAAACCTGCGTGCAAAAGATATGCAATTTACTCATAGCTTTTTATATTATTTTTAGCCCATGTTGGTCTTTTTTTCCAGCAGTACTGGTCCCTGTTCTCTCCCCTATAAAGACACAGATATTTAGGCTCATTAAAAGTAAGGGGTTTTGTTACTTTGGATTGGGGTTTTTTTGTAGACTTTGTGTTTAATTCCAGTGATGGACTGCAACACTCAATGCTTCAGGTAAAAAGCCATCCCTACTACATAAAAACTACTCCAACACCTGGGGTTTTTTGCCTCTAAAAAGTGCCATAGCCTCACAAGAGTTCATAGAAAAAGGCTGCAATAAACAGCAGGATCTCCTCTCCAGGCCTCCTATTAAATTCTGGCGCACAAGCTGATAATTAATCACATTTTGAAAAGCTTAAGATCCCAAAACAAAACAAAAACCCCTAAATCCAAAGACAACGCCCCAGGCATTTTTGATACATGCAATGCTAAACCTCTAGTAGAGTTATTAAAAATAAAATTCTACTGCAATTATGAGGTTTTGCATTTTCGCTCCTGAAAATCAGCCAAGTAGATAATGCAGGAGAACAGAGAAACCATACACAGTGTACACGTCCCTCTGCCATTACATTTAGTCTTTCAAATGACAATTACTCTTTTTCACAAAAAATGCCTCAGCAACAGCCAGGCACCCACTTAGACCCAAGGACTTTTTAGAATTTTACACAGAAAACAGCACATTTCAAATATGTCTGAAAAGGGGCATTTTCCCATCCTTTCATATTTTTGGATGAGAGACTGCATTCAAAAGAGAGGCAAGGCAGTACACACTCAAAAGAAAAATAAACCTTTGTTAAAGTTAGCACTTAGAACTGTTGGAATTCAGTGCCTCAAACATCACAGACAGGAAGCAGCACTCAGATGGATTTTTAAGCAAGACCACAAACTTTTAGAAGTACCATTGCTGTTATTTTGCATGAAGGTATTTGAATTAAAAACACAGAAAACATAAAAAGGGGAAAAAGCTCACACGCTTCTGGAAAACTCAGAGAACAGTCAAGTACTTGGTAATATGCCACAGGTTTGGATATGGCTTGCTTGTTGCTCAGGATAATTTTCTGCCCTTATAATCAGAGTTCTCAAAACATAATAGAGTCTGGGGATCTTGGGAAGCTGTCCAGGGTTACAATCTGGCAGAAAATCTTTACTGATGCATAATATTGCACTTTTAATCACAACCCCATTAAAGATGGTGCTATCTCTGCAGCACAGAACAAAACAACAAATATAAACTTAAAATATCACAAAACACCTGGGCTCTTCTGCACCTAGTACAAAAAAAAAAAAAAAAAAAGAAAAATAGGAAAATCTTCGAATAATCCACAGCACTGGAATCACTCATGCTTCAGAATTAGTTTTCCTGCATTCTATTTATCACTTTTCCTGCAGAGGAAGACCCACAGTCATTTCCAGCGGTAAAAATTGGTAATGGCTATTTATTAAAATTCCAATACAATCATACTCTTTGGAAAATTCATTATTGAAGCAATTTTCTCTGCACAAGAGCCTGTACCAGTGGCAGTCTGTACTTCCACAACAGAGATCTCTAGAGAGAAGATTTACTTTCTTTTGCATTTCATGGAGTGGACTGAGTAGTGCACACACACAGCACACAGCTGTACCACCAGTGTTCATCCAGCTATTTTCATTGAGTGCTTCATCCCCCTTGGTGCTATCTTGAACAGGACCTCACATCTAAATTTCCCAACAGCTGGACAGCTTAAACAAAGCATGATTGAGTCCCTTTTCCATTTAGGACAGAAACCAATAAATATTAGCAAATGTGGACACAGAACAAGCTCTGCTTACTAATATCCAGACACAAACTCTGCAACCACTTCCAAGTCACATTTCACACCACATGTTTTGTTACTTGCTTCCCAACAGCTGTGAATGCAGCCTTTTATCTCTTGAACAACCTTCACTTATATTTCTGTGGAAAAACTTGCACAGCAAATGTTGACAGACAAAATATGCCTCTCAAGAATTTTACAGGGCAACTGAAATTAAAAGCGTGTCAACCCCACAGCAGCATGTATAATTCTGCTGTGAAAAGCAGGAAAGTTTCAAAGATTGATGATAAAAGGTGATGAGAGAGAACAGAGCCCTGATCTTAATGCCAGACAGGGGCCAGCATTAAACTCTGGAGGTGGGCTGGTCACCACAAAATGTTTCCTTACAGATTTGGGCTGAGCAGCCTCTGCACACAGCAGAGCCTCTGCCCTGAGCCTGTCCTGCCCTCCACCCTGCACCTTTCACAGATAACACACCTGAATTACTGCTACAACAGGCAAGGGAGGGATCCCTTCTGAAACCTGCTGCCATAAAGTCAAAGACTAGGTGTAGACCAGGTCACACTAATCATTTAATCTGATCCAACTTACAGAGAATTTATACCTTTTTTTGTGTCTGTTCTGGTTTTTTTTAAGATTTGGCTGGGGTCACTTCAAAATATATTTATTGATGCTTGAAAGATCTATAGCAGTGCTGAAAACTACTACTTTTTATACAATAGCTTTGTACACTGCTGGCAAATAAATGTTAGTCAGTTCACCTGAGGATAAATATTCACAATATGAAAACAAGCTAGATAAAAATTTTTACAAAGCCATAAAAAAGTAGAGACAAAAAGTTTTGCTGAATGGTCATTTTTTAATACTGAACACAAAGAAACAGTGAAGGGATGATGCTGCTGAGTTGTTGAGGAATAAAAACAGAAATACAACTAAAACTAACATAGTTTCAAACTTCAGTTCAACACAATGAAATGCAGGAGTGTAGTTTATAAAAATGTAACCTAGCAAGCTCCTTAAAGATCTATTGCTCAAAACTAACAAATACAAACTCCCTGATACTTGAGGGAAAAGCCAAGCACCACTTTCCACAGGTACCCATAGCATAAAGTTCCCTATCACTGTTTATGTTAGCTCAATATTTTTATTTTCTCATTGCTGGGTGGAAGCACAACAGAGCTTTTGCACAGTCTACAGACACTGACACAATTCTTCCCATTTGGCAGTTGCATTTTATTAAACTGTGAATTTGTTCTTGCATAATAATAAAAAAAAATATCTCAGTGACAGCATTCCTTTTTAAAGCTCTAAATTATTTATGGGCACAGAGGTACTTACGGAACATTGTATAAAACTGCTGTGGATTGAGGTTCCACTTTCCCCATGGTGTCTTGTGGCCTTTAGACTGGGCATAATGGGCATGGTTAAACTCTGGCTCAGTCCCAAAGGAATCCAGAACTCTTAGCATACATCTAAAGGAGAAAAACAAATTTACTGTGTATATATATATACATAATTATGATAATTAAAACGTGGTTTTTTCTTTGCTTGCAGCTGTAGAGAACATATAAACTGAAGGTACATTTTAATTTCAAACATTTCTGTTCATATAACACTCAGAAAGATGTTATGAACAGCAAATTCAAGGATATATCAGATATTCAAATAACAACCCTGGAGCTTATTTTGGGTTTCTCTGTCCTTACAGAATGAAGTTATGATTTAAAATCCAAGTAGAGCTCATGGGAATGCCACAGTGGTCACCTGCATTTCCTAGGGCTCTGGATTAGAATTTAGGCAGGAGAGGATTTCCCATGTGTTTTTTAAAGTTTTCAATCATTATCACAAAGCAAATGCAGCAGGAAGGGGACACATGCCAAAAAGATCAGAGCAGAAGAGGACATTGTCTTTAGACAATTGTATTTGATCTCCAGGTTCTGACTTTTAGACCTACTGGAAAAGTACTGAAGATGGTTTAATGTGCTGAGTTCTTGCAGTCAGCTCATTTATTTGTTTCTGAAACCTTTTGTCACAGACTTTTGAAGAAACAATACAAAAGTCAATTACCTGCATCAACCAGTACACTATAGAGAGAAAGCCTGGCACTGCATTACAAAGGGCCTGGGATGAGAGAATCATGATCACCCTTTATTTAAAATCCTATTAATTGCCTGAAAAATAAAGGACCTACAGAGCATGACAGGCAGAAAAAGTGTCAGTATAAAGAAGACAGTGCATGGTATAGGATAGAGATTCTAGAAGTTATGTTTCCAAAATGCAGCCTGCCAAATCTGTGATATGGCTTGAACATACTGACCACTGCCACTGAAGGGCATTACAGAGCTGCTGCCTCTACCATTCCTCAGCCTTCTACAAACAAAATTGCTGAAAAGACTTACACAGGAATTAAACATCCTGTGCAATTGTGTTATAAATACATGAACTCTTAGCACTGCATTGTTTCACTGGGCTTCTCTGTGCTGAGGAAGGGACACAACCTCCTGGGTGGCAGAGAAGGGAGGTAGCTGTAAAAGTTACTATTAAAAATGGCTATTTTTCCACAGTTTTCAACATTTCCCATGCTCCAAGCCCATATGTACATTCTGTTCAATAAAACACCTGATTTTGGCTTTTAAATGTGAAAGAATTTAGCCCTCAAAAGCTGAAAGAACTTATCTCCAACCATTTGTCAGCTTCAAAAATAAAATACTTTAGTCTCCAAAATAAATTTACATGTTACTTATATGTCCTCCTTTCTCTAAAGTATTCAACAATTTGGGAAGTAGAAAAAACAACAACCCAGCAACTTTTAAACTGTTCTACGAACTGCTACCTTTCCATTTCAAAATACAAATTGAGCAAAATGATGTATTTTTTTAAACCTTCATAGAAATATTTCAAACAAAAAGAAAGTCAAATACACAACACATTATGATTCACCAAACAACAAAGCTGACAGATCAGTTTCTGTGCAGTGTTTTATGTCAACTGTTCTCAATGAAAATATTTTACAACAGTGGCAATTATCTCTGCATCACACAAAATACTCCAGCAGGACCAAAACAAGTTCTGCACTGATGAATCACTCAGTAATAAAAGCCCTCTTATTTCTTGGCAGGTCTTAAAACAAAATTCCTCTCAAACATACAGCTTTTGGCCAGGTACTTGAGTACAGGAGAATTAAAAATAGGAGAAAGCTCTTGAAAAACTGCAACATTACTGGAGCTTGTCAAGAGATATATGTAAGGAGCACTACACTGCTTTGTTGCCTCTCTTTTTCCTGTACTCAGATGTAAGATATGCAGCACCAACAGCTCACAGGGATATGAGGAACAATACACACAGGGTCTCTGAATCAGGACAGGCAATGTGATGCAACAGAAATCTAAACCAGAAAGCAGGAGAACAAAAAAAAAAAAAAAAAAAAAAAAAAAAAAAAAAAAAAAAAAAAAAAAAAAAAAAAAAAAAAAAAAAAATTATATGATTCGGCATAAACTAAGTCAGAAAAAAAAGATGACAGCAAAAAGTGCAAGTCTGTGCAGGAATGGTATGAGAGATCAAAGCTTCAAATGGTGAAACTAATCCCTGAAACGCAGCAGAAAAGAGCTGGTAAAGATTTAAAATTTAGAAATGAATGTAATGAATACCAGTTACACTGAGCTGATATTTTAATATATGAAGGAATGACTTGATTGTCTACCCTAGCACCATATTCTCCATTTGTTTCACTTAATGCTTTAGATGCCTTTCAATTTTTTATTTTTGCATACAATAGATTAGCATTTCTAAACTGAAATAATTAATTTTGAAAATTGCAAAACAGTATCTTCTTTTTATAAAATCAAGGATATATTTAAAAAACCTGCTAATTTGATATACCTTTAATTTCAGTTTGCCCACTCCTCCTTATTAAAATGTCACCTAGCTTTAGCAGTGGAGCTGCAGAGAATCGCAGCGTTCCCTGAAATTGGTGTCAGACTAAGTCTATTCTCTGCCTAATTAAAAAGAGGACTGGTAGGTAGCAAATTGCTTTAGAAACATCTATGCTAGTCTTTTTTGTCTAGTACATTAGGAGTGACAATTTTAGGGCTTACAAAATAAAAACCAGACAAAATTAACCCAGGATTATTTAAAGGGAGCTTTTTTCCCCTTAAGTATTGGGCAGAAGCACAATCTTAACAGAGCTGACCTAGTGGAAGTATTTACACACTTTTTTTTTTTGTATCCTTCCCCCACTTCATCAGGCCACTCAGTATTCACATTTAAAATCTTAGGACAGAAAATAACCATCCAAAAAAAAGATGCATTCTAGAGAACAGCAACAAAGCAGGAACCTTCTCAGGATAGCTGTCACGTTAATTTATTTCAAGAAAAAAAAAAAGCCACTTGGATTGTTGGCATATGGGAATGAGTCATTGCTAGAGAGACTGTGGAAAAATGAAAAAATACCAGATTTTTATGTGCTGCATGGAGGATGAGGGTGCTAAGAAAGACTGCACTTCTCAAACTATATTAAGCTACTAATTTGTATGTTGATTTATTGCACACAAACTGCATTCAAACATCCACACCTCAGAACTGAAAAATCCAGCAAGTCCAGGCATTGTTCTGCTTGGAAATGAGGTGCACTCCAAAATGAGATGTGCTTTGCTATGTTCCTGCTATTTGCAGCAGCAATTATCCCACAGATAAAGCACACCCTGCCAAAAGTCACTGGTGCTCTCAGTTGTGCAGAAGAGCCTTTCAGAAATGCTCACTCCCAAAGCAGCAGGGTCATTCCTTCGAGCTTGCAGTTCCAGAAACCTGATTTGCAGCTACCAAAAATTTCCTCAGGGCTTAAGTTCACCCAGAATGATTATATAAAGCACTCTTACCAGGCGACTCTTCTGAAGGCAGAGGTTTATTCTGCCACTCTATTCTGTTCTGAAGTGAATAAAAACATTTTAATTCATTTTTATCTGAGTCTGCCCTGTATAACCAGACTGAGCTGACCTGCACACATCTACTGAAAAACACCCTCTTTCAAGACAATTATTCCTACTGCCATTAAATACAATTAAGAAAAAAAAGCAAAGTTTGTAAAGAACAAGGACTAAAAAGCAGCTTTATTTGTGATAGTGTTTATTTTATTGGAATTAAACAGAAATGGATGCCTATGCTGTTATAACACACTTAGTGGTTTCAACGTCAAAACATTTTAATGACAAAATTTATAAGATAACTCATGATGCTGGGAGAAAATACAAGGATTGGAAGAGGATCCTGAAATAGGAGACAGCATGCATGAAGCTACAAATTAATTCTCCTGCTTTAATCAATTCTGTAATCTCTGCTAGACTAGATGCTCTTTTGTACCCTGAACTTGAGAAAGAGCATCATGCAATTAGGGATTCACAATAAATGCAACAAGTTTCATGAAAGGTATACAAAAGATGAATTGTAAGTAATGATTCAAACCCCTAAATCTATATATTTTTAAAAAGCAATTAGAAGGAAAAGCAGTATAGAAGACATCCTAGGGGCTGGCAGAGAAGAGAAAGAAGTAATTTATTTTCCAGAAGCAGAATAAGCAGTAATGGGCTGTTAGCAAGAAACCAGGCCAAGCAAAACACATTAAAGGAAAGCTTAACTATATCAAGCAACATGTTGGGGCATTTCTTCAGTCTTCAGTAAAATATGAGGCAAAAATGTCTCATGAAGGACAAATGCACCCTTATCTATTTTTCTGTCCAGCTATGGACTAGATGAGACTTCCTTCCAGTCCATGAAATCCAGTGTTGTAGAAGACAGACATTAAGATATCTTTTTCTCCCCCAAAATCCTTAAAAAATTCTATGGTACCCAAGGCACTTGGAGTTAAATGTAATTCTGCTCTCCTGAACAAGAAAACATCAGCCATTACCACAAAATAGTAATCAATGAAAAACAGATTGATAATTCAAGACATAATGATTCTATGAAGAAAGAAAAATTGAATAGCTAATCTATAATCTCAATATACTTCTACAGCTTTGTTACAGGATATACCAGAGAGGTAATTGCAAGCAGACAGGAAGAAACATTTAAAATTTATAAGAAGGGTTTCATATCCTGACCACAGTGCTGCATGTGATCTCCTAGTGACAATTACATCTGGCAGACAGACAAGCAACTGTTGCTCAGTGGAAAATGGGATTATCTTTATTAGCAGGCTCCTAAAAACTAGAATATCCGTTTACTCCCCTGCTTCAAAAAAGAGATTAAAAGTAATCTAATCTGCAATGATGATCACTGTACTCTCATTTGAAATTGAAGTGGAAAGATCCAATGGTCTAGAAAATCCTGAGGCTGAAAGAAAACAGTTTCTCTGCCTAGAACACCTCCCAATACCTTCCTTCAAGCAGGATTTACTGGACTTTATGGATCATGAAACACAGCTAAAATCACAGAAAAAAATCAACATCAGTTATTCAGATTTGGGTTTATTTCATGCTGATGTGTATTTGTGCAAGTCATGGAAGGCTTGATTAGTTAAAGAAAAGTGGTTCTAAAACTGCAGATGCTAAGAAAGGTGCACAAAGTCCTCTTGTGACCCTCATCTTCCATTTCTAATGGAAAGATGTTTACAGATTACAAAAGCAACAATAATTGCAGTTTATTCTTCAGAATAAGCTCTAAAGACAACTCTCTGCCCAGTATCTTAAGAGGTAGAACAGAAAATTCCACTGCAGTTGTTGGGCAATACAATTAGAATAGACAAATCTCCACAATCATTGATCCAGTGTGGTTACAAACACCAACAAGCAAAACATACCTCTGGTACTCCAACTAAACAACAAAATGCAGTAATCTCTCAGCTCATCTACTAATTTACAGAAAAAATGGGGAGGGGGAAGCGTGGGTAAAGAAAGGAGGGAAAGAGGGGCAGAGATGATGATTTATTAAGAGGATAATTAAGATTTTTAAGATTAAACATACTTGAATCCAAGAATCTTGCTGAGGGGGAATAAAGATGGCATGCAAAGAACATGTAATAACCCCTTTAATCCCAAGAGATAAAGACAACAGAAAAGTGCATTTTCACTTTCAAATAAATTCATGCGAATGGACTTATTTTAGTATTTTGACACGTGTTATTCAACAAAAGCTCCTTAACAAAGCAGTTTAGAGGGCAACTGAGTGTTATACTTACTGGTAATGAACCCATGATGGACCAAGGGTTTTCTTAAACTGAGTCAGTCCCACAATATCAATGTAAATCAGTTCTACAATTTTATCCCCCTGGGTCGGGCAGCCAGATCTGTTACCTACAACCTTCTTCATAATCCTAAACAAAAAAAGAAGCAATGTGAAAAGCACTACTTTTCAAATACCTTGAATTTATGCTGTAATACTATTTATTCCAACAATTCCAGTTTTCAAAAAAGTTTTACTTTTACTCTGTTTTGAAATCACAAACCATGTAAGAACACTGAAATGCTAGAGATGCTCAACATTTATTTAATGTAAAGCACTATTTTTTACTAAAAATCTCATCTAGTTTAAGAAAAAGAATAATATGTTTGAAACGTTTAAAAATAGTGTGCTTTGATATTATTCAAAATAATTTCTGACTTCTATTGACAGCTTTATAGTATAAGAGCTCTCTATGAAACAATGCTGTCACGTAATTAAAAAAGGAAAACTGCAGAAAGTGCACATGTGCTTAAGCTTCAAACAGATGTTTTATGCCTGGTGCTGAACTAGTTGGTAAAGCAGGACAAGGAAGGCTAAGAAGTAATTTGACTTAACACAAGCAATTAACTACATCAAAAGCAAGATGTTTAAAGAACTTAAACCTTTATCTTAAAATGAGATACTGAGTGAAGAACAGCAGAAACTGAAGCAGAGGGCACAGAATTAGGCTAGTCTGTAACATTTCCCATTGCAGCTGGTTAAAGCACCTGGAATGTTAAAGACTAAGCTGCTTAGTTGGAATTTTACAACATTCATTTATGAAGTCCCAGGAGCCTGAAGCTACAATGAAAACACATTATCCTTTCCAT
Organism: Cettia cetti; assembly: GCA_013401135.1. Lineage (NCBI taxonomy): Eukaryota > Metazoa > Chordata > Aves > Passeriformes > Sylviidae > Cettia > Cettia cetti. Next base: position 70,553 of record VZUI01042379.1, on the reverse strand, counting down.
GGCACATATACTTAGCTCATGAAAATAATCTTATCGTCTGTTTAGTGAATTATCACTTTCATTTTATGCTCCAAGAAATTATATACTGTTAATAGAAGCTTCAAGAGTTTACAATTCTTTTCTTTTAATTCCAGTTTCAAAAGCGAAAGTAATCTCCTTACTCCTTGAGCTCTGCCAGTGAAGCTGAAATCCTGATGTCATGGCCCAGTAAGTAGAGAGATGTAATTAAATCACTCCACTGGACTAATTCACCAAGTGGGCCACCACTAAACGCATTTTCTGCAATCTTGAATCCAGATTCTTTTGTCAAAAGGCCCAAGTGAACAAGGATCTGGAAAGGAAAGTCATATGTTTGAGTTATCGACATTAAACATGCAACTGTCATATACTACTGCAGGTTTTCTTTCCATTAAATTCCAACTATGGCAAAAAAAAAAAAAATCAATGAAAACAAGCTAATACTTCCATACAAATAATTTAATTTTGTAATGAATGCAAAGACTGAGAATCTCCAGCAAGGAGTTGAGCTAGCCAGGCTTAAGAGAGGGTAGAAATATGAACATACATGGGGCTACTCCCACTCAGGACTGGCTCCAGGAATAACAAGGCAGGAAAGGAAACCTGTTGTGTTTGCAACTTTTGGCTTTATCTTAATAGTAGCGGTAATTAAAAAAAAATAAATCAAATTAAATACACCTTTTCACTTCAAGTACCTCATGTTTTAAAACTGAACTCATTACTGGTGGTCTGAACTGATCCAATCCAAAGTTTTAGTCAACTTGAAGTCCATTCAAACCCAAACCCAAAATACCCCATTTAGAGTGTCTCAATTTTGGACAACAAAGACGTGCAATTGTTGTTTCCCACGACTACATAAAACACTCCAGTGTCATCAGCTTGCAGTAAATTCACAGTTTCTCTTTTTAGAACATAGTCTCTACTTAGCCTATATAGTCTCTATTTTATCCAAAACTACAGAGGTCAGAAAACCTTCTCCAAGACTGACTCTCACAAAACATGTAAAACTATCTGTAAAGCAAACACCCATTGCAACAGAATTTCAAACAGCAAAATACTTCTTGAAAAGAGTATAAACACAAGCCTTTTAGACATATTTTCTATTTCCACTCTGAAGCTACACCTGGAACAAAAAGCTTGAAAGAGCCCATATAACAGCAAATGACAGGAATAAAAGTGTTCTCATTTACCTTTTTTCGTTTCCTTTTCTCCAAATTTTGTTTTTCTGCAAGTGATTTAATTGCCTCAATCCAGGTATCAGCCATTCGTCTGATGCGCAGCATCATCCACCTGAACTCCTCATGCCTTGACATCATTTTGTAGAGATTATCAAAGTTTATACGAATTTCAGCCTTCAAGAAAAGCATCAAGAAACACCCCAAACATTAGTTATTCTTCAGCATACTTTCCAGAAGTTAAAATCTGCTCAGATGTGAGCTCTGTGCTTTATATCTCTCTTTTTACAAAAAGAAATAGAAAAAAGGATGCAATCCTAGCACATTAAGATTTTAGTTCAAATATTAAAGATATACTTAAACAGACACTTCTAAGCTACATAAATTACTGTTATTTTTATTAGTATGTACTAGGTAGCCCAGAATACATTTGCAATGCTTCACAATGCATTTATTTCTGCAATATAAGATCTGGTTTTGTTCATGTGCTTCAAAATGAAGGTATGTCTAAATCATAATACAGAACAGTAGGCTCAAGATTTATGTATACCATGAATCTTCCAAACACAAGGAAGTCTCCAATTATACCAGAAAGGAAGAAACACTACTAGGGTATCAATTTTAAAGGAAATACTCATTTAAAGCTAGACTGTTCTAAGATCAATTGGTTTTACAAAATCAGACAGCCTATATCTATATTATGTAAGTAGTGTTCATATGCAGCCCAGCAATTATCTTAAATTATCTTAAAACACCTAATTCCTACATAATTAGGCTGTAACAATTTAGAAACAACTCTGTGCTACAGTATTTAATGGGAAAAAATTATGAGTAATCAAAATGTTACTACAAACCTGAAATGAATATAAGGCTTTACCATTAAGGCAGTTTTGTAAAAAAGGCCCAGATTTTTGGAACAATAAAAATGGACATTTTCACATATACTTAACACTGGTGAGCAGTCTGTGGATTTGTAATTTTTCTCACTATCTGTACACAGTATTTCATAAATTTAAACACAAAAGTGTTTTTAATGAAAATCTACCGGCAAGAGCACAACACAATGACTGGAGACACGAGCTACACATGTCAAGGAGGATTCCTTTCAGCTTTGAAGAACTGAGGAGTAAAACTTGTAAATTCTAATCTTTTTAGCATTTATGTGGGACAGGATTCCAGGATATTTTGCATGAATCAGAATTACTGAATTATTGTTCATGTTTGTCCTTATTAAAGACCTGGTTGGTTGTTCTTACCACTGTTTTTTGATCAGTTTCTTCATTAGGATTTCTTGCTCTCCAAGGTAAACGAGGACACCAATTTTCAACCTATAATACAATCACAGCAAAATAAATAATGTTACTTTATTTTCAGCTGCTTGACCAAAGCCTCCACTCGCTGCCTTTATGTTCCACCTTTATGTTAACCTGCTGGCTTAAATAAGGCATCAGCTGATAATATGGTGATTATTCCAAGATAAAACTGCTTTATTTGCAGGAAAAGCTTAAGATTATTTTTTGCAATTCAATGCTCTTTTAACCCAGCAAATTTTCCAACAAAAGTCACATTTAGATATTCATTCATGATAATGAAAACAGAAGATCAAGGCAGAGGTCAGCTGTTAAATGCTCAAAATACTATTTCTTTGAGCAGTTCTAAAATGTTTTCAATAAGTTTTTTATGCTTCTAGACCTTACAAAAATATATGTATTTTGGAACATTTCCACCTCCCTAGAATATTTTTATAAAAAGTCAAAGGCTGCTAAATCAAGGGATCAAAGTTCTACCTCGTAGCAATGCAGACCAAAAAAGTAAGAATCATCATAGAATCAAAGCCACCACGTTTGAAGGCCATAAATAAGGTAATTATAACATAAGTAACAGTATTCAGCTGTGATTCTTAGAGAAACATGATCAATGCAAATGCAATACTTCTACTACTGTCCACTAGAAAATAAAATGTACAACAGGGAGTAGTCAGTGAAAAAATAGCAACTGGATACAAGTCACTGAGAGCTCCTGAGCTGTCCCCAGGGATCTTGCCTGGATGTAGAATCCTTATTTCCTATGTACCTTAAAAAATTAAACTGCTTGCTCTGGGGAAGGAGGAATCTCAGTGTTGGAGGCAAGAAAACTGAAACATATCTGTACTGTGAAAAGGGGGAAAAGCAGAAATTTATCAGCTGGCTAAGTCGCCCCATCACTGCTGATTAAGTTCACAACTTTCAGAGAATTGAAAGTCAGGGTTGGTCTTACAGTTCCCCCAATCACAGACCTGTCAGAACACAATTTTAGCTTAATCATGCTGCAGAAGCCTGGAGCATTGCAGATTAAAGGCTTAAGATCACACCATATGATTGCCTAGAGGGCCAATCACATGAAAATAAATGAATAGCCATCCTAACCTCATTAAAGAGAAGAAATGTATCAATCTTGGGTTCCTCAGACAAATTATAAAAAGCATTTTGAATGTTATGACTTGACCTATTCAATGTGTTTAATACAGCATTTGAAAGCAGTGACTTATCAACCTCCTATAAAAACATCTGATTCTTCAGTGGTGTTCCACTCTGGAACCACATCAGAAATTGTAGCAATTATCAATCCTAACTTTTCCAACTATTAAGTTGTGGCAGAAAGGAGCTGCAAGCTCCACATTCCAAGTCATGCACAGTCACACTCTCTCTGGTTTTTTTTTCCTTTGTTTTAATAGTACAAATTTTGCATTATTCCTAGCATTAGAACTGATCTAAATTAAGATATGACATTTCAAGGACTACTGTACGTGCCCCTTTTCTGACTTCATGTATTTCATATTGCACCACAAGGCATCCTAAAGGAATTGCAGATTTTTCAGGGCTGCCAAGGACAGTTCACTGCATGCCTCACTGACTGAAAAACAAACACAGTTCTTTGGGACTTTTAGAAATATTCCTTCTAGTCTAAAAATAAATTACAATAATTCTCATCACGAATAAACACTTAAGGAATAGACTCAAAGTAATATCAGTGCCTGCAGTTGGTCTGGCTCTCATTTTTCCTTATTGATTTTAGCAACGATGGCAGAAACGATTTCACTAAAGTGGTTCTAGATGAAAACTCCATCAAAAATATATAAATACTTCAGCTTTGCATTTGCTTAGGTACAGAAGATCTACATCCAACACGCCCTAATTTTGAGCAAGGTGAAGGAAGGCAGTGATGTCCATTTGATCATTTAAGACCAAACACTAAAGTTGCCTCTGAAGATGGAACCAGGACTCCTCTTCCCCATTTCCAGCACTGCCTTCCTCTCACTGGGTTCCCATCAGTTCTTTCTCCAGCTTATTCTCTCCATAGCAACCTACTGTTGTACTGTCATGTAAATGATTTAATAGGAAGGATGTGATACCAGACAGATAAGCAGTTAAAGATGACTGTTGGGAAGCAGCAACTGCAGATTTGAAGACAGACTATTCTTTGGATGAGTGATATAAAAGCTAAGCTATTATTCTGAGCACACTATATTTATCTTTGTACTGTCATATTTTTGAATAAGACCAGCTGTGTCTCCTGTTCCTGGTACTAAATTCAATGCAAATCAAGTGCATTAGATCGTCTTTGATCTTTCTCAGGAAACCATGTCCACCTGAGAAGTCAAGTGTTCCCTACTTGGTTTGGAATCACATTAGTCTCAGCACTGCCTGGAGTAAAAGTAGCCAACTCCTTAAAGTTACGTTGCACAGCAGTTTAAAAGTTCAAAATTTAAGTGCATCATGATTCCAGATAGTAGAAAAAGCTGGTGTTCTGGACTGCTCTGAGGTGGAAACAGCTAGGTTTAGGATGAAAAAAAACCCCAAACAATCTTAATAAATTTGAAGAGTACTTGCTTTATAGAGGCTTTGCAGGTATCTGTTCCAGTGACGCTTCCTCAGACACACACTAAAGCTGAATGCAAGGCAAGATTGCAGCACTCGACTCTTGTTACAGAGCAAGTACTTCAAGCAGAGTTTTAAGAACCTGGCAAACATCTGTAGCACTGGAGTAGTCTGAGCATCTTCCAAATTGAATCAAAGTATACTCTGCCAGCAGCTCTCCACATCCAAAATTTCAGAAAGACCTTTATGCTTTCAAAGAGTCACAGTGGGAGTTGAATAAAGCCAGAGCTGAGGAGTATGTTCTGAACACTTGGGATAATCTTCATTTTGGACTCTGCCAAAGGGCAGGTGCAGCCCATCCACAGGGAAGCTAAAACAACTTTCTTTGCACACCAGGTGAACACGCTGACTGCTTAGTGGACTTCTATCCATGGTACAGTGCTGCTCTTAAGTGTGTTAAGTCAGTCCAAGAGAGAAGAATACACAAACAAAAAATTCCAATGTAATATGTGGTGAAAGAGAGTGCACCTTTAAATTTATCAGGCAGTATGAATGCAGGCAGTGAACTTGTAATTCCACAAAGCCCTTTGAGAATTTGATTTGAAAGAACAGCTCCAACTTGGAAGGTGACTTTCTCAACTCCTACTCTCTGTTTAGCATTTCCTCAGTGACAGAATCCCTTTGAAGGGGTTACAGAACCTGTGCTGTGCAAGATGAGCCTGCCTGGTTAGTGGAGTAGAATACAGGTGCCTTTGGATGTGGCAGTTTCCAAAGGCAGTCTCAGATGTTGGGTGTTAGGCACTCACAGCCCTGGTGGCACTTCAATGCAACATTTCACACTTGAGTCAACAAATGGCCTCTGGTAATGTGCATTGTATTTGATTCCTCTCATACACTGGAATTTGTGTCTTTTCCAACAAGTCATTAAAAGACTAATCCCAGTTTAAGGTGACAGAAGAATAAAAAAATAACGGAGCCCAAATTGCCCCAAATCAGGCTAATCCACCTATAGATAATTCAGAGCCAAAGTGCTGACTATCATTAGAATTTCAGTTTCTTAGGGACATGTGCAAGATGACTAAAAAAGTCTGAACTTTGGGTGATTTACATTTCAGACAACGCTGGTTTTGTGAAATTTCTGAGTATTTGCATAGAATTGAAAGAAGCTGGTTTGATGTGACATTACACTGAAGAAATGTAAATCATTAACTCAATGTCCAGGATTAGCAGCAGAAGTTGTGGAAAGGGGACTTTCCCATGGACGTGAGCAAGCTGCAGTAAACTAGAAAAACCACAAGGATTTAAGGAACCTCTATAATTATGATACCCAGGAATTTTCACTAAATTGTGCCTCAGACTACAGCTTGCACCCTGGAAACAAATCCATGTTCAAAATCACCTTTGGTTTGTGTTTTTCTGCTTTAGCCCTCAAAGCAGAAGTAAGAGTGTGAAGGAAAATACTCCCACAAACTACACCTGGTGCTTTCATCAAGTCTGAAGGACTGGAAACAAGAATTCACTCCAGCGCACATGCAAAAGCTACAGGAGTCTCACAGACTGGAATTCAAACCAGTTTTAAACCTTTGAAGTGTTGGATTCCAAGATGGGTACCAAAAATGACACGTGCACCTTAAAAGTGATCTGGAGATCCAAAGCCTGGGATTTTAGAGAGACCTGCCCAGCTCCAGCAGGTGTAATGGGAGGTGGTAGCTTGCACCACAGCTACCAGCTGACCACCAGGCACATATGTAGATAAAGAAAGGAAAAAAAATAAATCTATAAGCCCCCTCTACTTTCTCCACTTTTTTTTTTATTTTTTTAAAACATGGAAATAGTGTGAAAAACTCATTTTCTAGAAGATATTTTTTAAAGCTTCATTCTTCAGCTGCAAACTGACATTTTGCAGTGAAATATATTTTTGTACTGCCTAGAAATTAATTTTTTCACATTTCTCCCCAGAGGCAATGCCATCCCTGAAAATGATAACTGTGTCAATGCCATTTCAGTGTTAAACAACTGCCTTTTTCATAACTAAATGCTAACTTTAAAAGTAACTCACTCTTCTCTATGGGTATCACAGTTAAAAGGAAGAAAGTTTAACTTGCTTTTTAATGTTTGCTATTTCTAATTCCCATCTGGCTCTGTATTCAAGAGAATATAAGTCTGGTTTTGCTACTCAGGCCATTTGTAGCTCATCCACTCTCCAAAGACTCCAGCACAATTTGTGTTCTGAGGACCAGAGGGTGGTAAGGCCCTGGCACAGGGTGCCCAAAGATGCTGTGGCTGCCCCAACCCTGGAAGTGCTCAAGGCCAGGCTGGACAGGGCTTGGAGCACCCTGGGACAGTGGAAAGTGTCCCTGTCCATGGCAGGGGTTTGAAAAAGATGAGCTTTAAAGTCCCTTCCCATCCAAGCCATTCCATGAGTCTATGGCCACACAGCTCCATATCACACCCCAGGAATGACCCAGTGCCTGAAGCAAAACAGTGAGAAAGAAGAGCAAAAATTCTCAGTTCCATCTGAAAGTTTACACAGGGTACAGCTTTAAATAAAAGGCAGAAGCCTGGACATGCTGGGTTCCTTCTTGCTTTCCACTTGCCTCCCATTCTGCTCCAGCAACCAAGACACAGAGCAGTGGAGAAGAGCTGTTCCTGAGTTCCTGCAGCTCCTGTTAAGGGTTAAAAAATTACTTTGTGTCTCTGTGGTTCTGACCCATATTGCACACCAAAATGAAACATTTTGGGCTCCTCTATTTACAAGTTTAAAATTACATTACAGTAGTACTGGATGAGCATAATGTAACACCCTAACTGAACTGCTTCAGAAGAAAAAAAGTAAATCCCAGAAGAGTATGAAGGAGCAAAGACACTTGTCACACTAGGTTGTAGAGGTGATTTTAAGAGGAAAAGTAGATATATGGATAGTTTTATGCACATTGTTTTTCCAAACTGAGGTTGTACATACTTTGATGCATATATTGCCTTTTGAAACATGCATGTACACAATCATCTCACTCCAATAGTCTAACCTTGAAATAGAAAAGAAAAATCTTAACAGTAATATCCTTTCCATTACCTTAATGCATTTTAATATTTTAAATCAGCAGTTCTGACTTGAGAGCTCTGTAGACACATTTATCATTCAGCTGTGCAACCACGCCATAAACTGTCAACTCTTCATCACTGTCCACTTTGACAAATTACTCTTGCAACAGCATTTCCAAGTTATCCCTAGCAGCCAACACACCTCATAAATCCACATCATTGTAGTGTTATTAGAATTTCATTTCATGCTTGCATTCGCAAACATTTAAGCTTTCAACCTCTGCTGCTGGACATTAATCATGAAATTAATCATAGGATTAAGAATGCCAAATTTAAACTCAAGGTTAATAACGGCTCACCCAATATTAGTTTTACATTCTGTCATAAGCAAACAGTCTGAAAAAAAAAAAAAAAGGACAAGACCTTTTTCTGAAGTTACCAAATATGCACACAGGCTAATTGCACATCTATTCCTTCATTAAATGAAAAGTTGACCAAATTAAATGTTGCTGCTTAAAGAAAAATTTCAAATCCCAAGACCCTTGAAAAAACAACCATTTGGCCTCTGAAACTCTGCTCACATATGGCCATGAAAGATCAATTATGAAAGCGCTAACAGCATCAACTGATTTTTCAAAACTGATGATAAGGGAAGATTATCATATAAAAAACTGGGATTTAACAGAAATGCAAAATCATAAATGTCTTTGAAGAATATTAGATTCTCGCATCCAGTTGAGATACATCATCATTTTTAAGATATATCTGCATTAAAACCATGAAGCACCTGCTGGCTGACAGAATACTAATGACCAAACAGCTCTACTGATGCTAAAACAAAATCTTCTAGTAGAAACCTTAGATCAACTTCAGATGATTATGAAACAATATCTCTAGCCTCTATGATAAATAACAAGATAAATAATACCGTTATCCTGTATCTTTTCCTTCCACAGCTTCACAGCCCATAAATAAATCAACACTGGGTGCTAGAAATGGAATGAGTCAAAACTGTGATTCAAGCCAGCCTTTGTTATGCCTTCAGATAAATGTTTTGGAAATGCATTTAACTATTGCTGCTTCAAGCAACACCCCCAGAAGTTCAACGACAGTCAACTGAGTAAATCAACAGAAGCTGCTTTGATTACAACCCAGTTATTTATTATAGCAGTCTTACTGTTTTAATCTCAGATATGTAATTTAAAATCCCAGCCCAACCCTCCCAATCCTACAGAAGCTACAAAATTATTATTACTTGCAATCCTGCTGCCACATTGGCTCCTTCAGTTCTTTGCAAGCAGTGAGCCACTGGATCTCAATACTACTTCTAAGATCAGCTGACATAAGTTATCAAAATTCCACTTAAAGAAGAGGTCAAGTGATCAAATACACCTGACTATTTCTGGTGAATGCACTTCTAGCCAGTAATAGAGCTCATCACAATAATTGATTGACAAAATTAATTCTTGGGAAATAAGTGTTACCCAGGAAATAGAAAATAAAAACCTCATCAAGAGGAGCACCCTACTCAGCTGTGTACAAAACACCTCAGGCTGTGACAGGTGCCAAAGGCTTTAGCCAAAATAGCTGCAACTTTACTCAAAAACGTGACATTCAGGTTTCTTTTTTGTTTCTGCTAACAGACTCCACAATTGACAGTCTGGGAGCAGGAAGTGGCCGTGCTGCTTAGGACAATGGACCAGGTAGCACCATTTTCTAAATTTTCCATTCCAAATGCCTCCATATTAGTACCTCAGCAGCTGCACTAAAAGCAAGAGAAAAAGTGTTTAAAGGCAAAGATCTCTGACTGAGCTTCATACCCAGGTTTAACAGGATACCCAGTGTGGACTCCCTGGAGAGCTGCTGTTTACATCTCTGCAGTTACAAACATTAGAATTCTCCAGGCTAGAAATCCCTGAAGAGTTTATGAACAGCAATTATTAATTCCCTTTTAATAACTTTTTCCTCTTTACACAATTATTCTGAACAAAATGATGATTTCTTTCAAGGAGAGTACAGTTACTAAAGCTATGAAGGCAATATGATGTTCCCCTTTTTCAGATATAAAGATTACTGACCTCACTGAGGTAAATAAAAAAGGAGCATGTGGACCCATCTACACCATAGCTTGCATAACAGGGATCCGATCGCCACATATCTTTCATCCACTGTAACAGAACAAAGGACACAAAAGCTTATTAGGTTAAAGCACAACAAAATAGCTGTTTCACACCCAGGAATAATGGAGGAAGTGGAAAAAAGTGACTATAAATATCATAAATAACAAACCAGGAATTTTATTAATGATTCCATCCCTGCGTTCATCAACGCTGGGGAAGCAACAACACAGCAGATGTGAGCACAGCTTATATAAACTGGCAGCCAGGCAAGCAGAGATAAATATCAAAAGGAGAATAAAATCGGGATCCAGACATTTGGCTGTGGCTGGAGATGAATGCATTGTGTGTTCCCCACCATGATATGCTCCCTCTAGAATTTCACAGATCATTTCAGTTACCAAGACTGAAATCTGCCAAGAATCTGCCACTTCTGCAGAAGCAAATAATTAATTTCAGTTCATATTTCAATATTCAAATACTTTATTACGAAGTCACTATGCAGCCTGTTTGCCAAAACAGATCAAAACGCAGACCAGATTCAAAATGTAGAGACTTTTAATTTCACAAATACTTGGGTATTTAAGCAAGCAGAAAATTTACTACTGTCCACTACTAATCATAGAATCACAGAATGGTTTGAGTTGGAAGAGAGCTCAAAGATCATCTCATTCCAATACACCTACCATGGGCAGGGACAGCTTCCATTTGACCAGGTTGCTCTGAGCCCCATCCAACCTGGCCTTGAACTTTTAGGGATGAAGCATTCACAGTAATAAATCAGTATCCCTTACATTTGAAGCATATCTTGGGGGAAAAAAAACACCTTAAAAACCTCCATCTCTGCAAGTTTGTTGGAGTTTCTTTCTGTGTTTTTGTTTCCTTTTTCTTTTTTCCTTTCCAGCTAAAGTCTGATGGGTTGTAATATTTAACTTTCCAACTGCATTATTAGTGAAATACAGGACTTATGTAGAATCCACTGTGAATCCCAGAATTCTGGTTGCACACTTAGGCACTGCCTACTCATGAGCAGGGGAGGCAGAATATTTTCAGGAGAAAAGAGGAATAGAGGAACCACACAGACCTGTGGGCAAAGAGATGAAGGAAGTGCAAAGAAATGTCATCCTGAAAAAGGGGCTGGACTGAGATACCCACAGAATCACAGTCCTAGGGCAGGGGAACACAAAATTACTCATCACGGGGAAAAAACCAGGGCTTTTCCAAAAGGATAAGCTTCTGAATAACAAGATAGCTTTCAAACAATAAGGCTTGTCAGTAAATGATACAGCATTTTAATACAGCAATTTTTACTGTCTTAAGAGGATGCCACTTTATTTCACTGCAGCAGTGAGCAGCAGTAGCATTAAAGGCTTGAGGTGAGCAATGCTGCAGCAACACAGTCCTAAATATCCTATTTTTTGACTCAGCTGTTCTTGTTTTACACCACTGAGTAGTGACTTCTTGCAACATATGTTCCATTTTTAACAGAATGCATGTAAGATTAAAACCAGTTAACTTACCTTTATTTTCCCTTCACAGTGAGGAAAACCATCCATAGGAGGCAATTCACACTGTTCCTGGGCTCCATTTATGAGATCTAAAGAGAAACACAGACCACAACTGAGCTACATTTCACAGTTCTGACAGATAGCCTGATGAATCCTACCTTTTATTTTCATGAATCCACAGTCCTGACTGACTGAAAGGTCCTACTGGGTAATATTTGTAGTAACATTAAAACTCAGTGTGCTCCTTTTTGACCACACAAGGAAATGGTTGCATGGATTTCAACTCTGACTTCAAGTAAAAATGCCAATTTACAAAAATCGACCTATGAAGACTCAAAAATTAAGCTAATCCACACTGAAAATAACGAGAAGAAAATATTTTCCTAATCAAAGTGTGCTTAAAACTACTAAATTGCAGCAATTTGTTTTCATTTGTCAAACACACATAGCATGCATATGGATTTTAAACATAAAACTAATTTTTTAAGCTCTGCTATCACTTTATCAAGTACACACGATCCAGAACTTGGCACCAGATATATGACCCAATTAATAAATGTTGCAACATGATCTAATTTAACAACTGAGTAGCACGATATCACATCTCACAAGAAATAGTTCCTACAGTCTCCCAAGATCTTTTTTCCTTCTTTTTTTTTGACCATTTAATTTTTTTTTTTTCATTTTAGATTATTGCAACGCTTTAAAGACTGTAATATAGAGCAAGATTTCCAGCCCATGAGCCAAGAAAAAAGCAGCAGTTTTAAAGGACATTACCCCTTCAGCTCCTGGGGACTTTCTTCTTAGAAGAACCCTCTAATGCAGGCCCTTAAGGCAAGAAAAATTATTACCATGGTGGAGAGATTCTTGCCAAAGGCAGTGGAGGAGAAGGTTTTCAATTTAGGTAGTTCATCCCACAGTTATCTAAATTATACCTGCATCATTTCTGGCTTTTCCTATGGGCAAGAATCAAGATCATTAAAGTCAGCCAGCCATTAACCTAGGAACACTTTACACTGTGGCAGTAACTGTGCACAATTTCATGTAGAATATGTTAATTAGAGAGCCCAGAAGAAAATACAAAGAAAGGCTGCATTATTACAACAGAATAGTGACAAAAATCTGTGGGTAAAAGTTAGAAAGTTGCATTATATTATTATATGCAAAACCCACAACCTGATCTAGCTATTTTCCAATTTTTTGCAAATAGCCCCTTTTAAAGATAAAACTTGAAATGTGAGCCAAGCATTGCAAAATGAACTTGATGGGGGAAAGCAGAGTCATGGCAGGAAATCTCCACTTCTTTGTCAGTCTCTGCAGCAGGAGTGATTTGACAAACTGAGCTGTACTGCCAATGACAATAGCACTGAAGCAAAGTAGTTTGTACAATGACTTTGTAATTTCAAATCAATAAGCACTTTCAAAATATTCCAACTATCTTCTTATCCTTGTGGGATTCTTGCACACCAGACCACTGACATCTAAAGCTCTGATTTCTGCTCTGAATAAGAACATACAGAGCATGCATGCAGATAGCAGCAATTTAAAGTATATTCTCAATTCAGTCAGTAGAGCTACATAATAATAGGACATTTTGCTTTACTGCAGTTCAGGAATCAGACTTTCCACCTGCACCACACCAAAATCAGTACCTGAGATCTAGCAGTAATAAAGTGGCATGGTTAGTATTATGGTAATTTTCAATAATCAGTAAAATTCCATTAGAAGAGCTTTATGGTCTAAAAGGGTTTGTGGCTTTTTTTTTTCCCCTCCTAACTCATAATCATAAGCCTGAATACAAAATAACTAATTTTACATAAGGCATGTGAAATTCAAGATCTTCATAAAACAAAAAAAGACCTCTGAAATTTCTGGTACAACATCAGAGATGCAGCTCAACCATAGAGAAAGTTCAATTTTCAGCATCATACTGAATTTAGGGTGGAAAATGCTGAATGCCTGGGTATAGCTTGCCAACAAGAATGAGCCAGGAATTTTGTCATTTAAAATAAAATAAATGTCTTCTATCTCAAGTTAATTATGCTATCATATGATGCCTTTCCTCTTCAGAAGGTTAGTCAAGCAAATCCTCTCTTCTCCTTAAGTCCTATTAAGTACAGGTAATACATAAGCACGAGCTATAATTCCTTATTTTACAGCACCCAGTGTCAAGTCTATCACTTATATTTCATTTTAATGGGGATCTCATGGCCTGTTAAAGAAAAAAAAGATGGAGAAAAAACCCTCAAAATATGGACAACAGCCTGATTTTTGGTAGAAACACAACTGCAGTTCACATGTTTGCTTCTGTCATGTGTGAACAGTGAACACATTCTCTGAATCCCAGTGTGTTTTCATTGACAGGGGAAGATCTTTGCTGCTGTTCATTGCTCACAAGGATCCCAGTATTTGCAGGTTCTACCTGCAAGAATAAAACCCTTCTTCCAACAGTCACACACTGCACCAGCCTCACACTCAGCTCCCATCAGCCCTGGCAGTACCACATTGATACTTCCCAAGCAGAAACCCTCCCAGCCCTCCCTGCTCCTGTCCATTCCAAGAAGTAAAAATGAAGAAACAGACATTTTTCTCAGCACAAGCTACAGACTTTCTCAGCCTTCTGGTCACCCCTGTGGCCACAGAGGCTTTTCCAGAGCAGTCCCACTATACTCTTCCACAGGGATGGGTTACACACAAACTGAGCATGGGTCTCAGGATAATCTGTCTGTACAGGGAACACAGAACACTAATGCCCACCTTTATCACCTCTAACCATGTTGAAATATTTATGTGGCTGGGAGTATTACCAGGAGATCTGACATCTTTCCTCATTCTTGCCAGCAACAATAAACACTCCTAGGATTCACCTTCCTCAAAAATGTTCATGTTTTTTCTTCACAGAGGAGATGATTTACACAATCACCAGCTCCCCACACCCCTCTTCCCAATCAGCCTTACCATGGATCTATAACCCAAACACCTACAACAGCTTTCCCTTGCTTCATTCTCAGCTATTAATCAGGTGATAGCTGATTCTATAGGTAAAGCAATTCTATAAAATTTAAACAGTGCCATGAAACAATTTACATGAAACTACTATCCAGAGCAGAAAAAAATGCAGCAAGATGTGCATACAAGAGGCAATGAATGTGAAAGAACAGGAGAAGGAACAGAGAAATGTAATTCTGCTCCATCTGAGCATTCCCTAGAGAAGCAGTCTTTCCTCTGTGCCCATGAACAGGAAGCCAGCTGATGCAGTCAGACTGGAAACACATCTACATCAAGGACTGCTGTCCAAAGCAACAACTGCCTGCAGAAACGGGCAAGCCAGTGCTGCTTTCCACACATGAGCCAAAGAAATCAGTGCAGAACTCTGAATTCACCAGTGAATAATCCTGACAGTTCCAGTCAACTACTGCTTGCTCTGGTTGTACCCTTTCTTCTTGGCTGCAGTCAGTGTGAGTTCTAGGCTGAGAATCAGCCCTCCCAAATTCTTTCATAATGATCCTGTATGAAGAATCACATTTCTGCTCCTCTTGCTGCTTATTTTAACTCAGCATGGAGGGTGTACTTGAGCTTGTTGATAACACCTCACAGCTGGCTCTCCTTAATCAGGAATCCAGAGGTGAACAAATTTTGTTTCTCATGAGCAGCTGAGACCAAGCTCAACCAGACACCAGCAATTTACACTTCTGAGTGTGATCATAAAGACAAGGGAGATGAAGAAGTGGAACCCTGGGGATGCCAATCTACACATCAGGATCCTCCAAAACATGAAAAGCAGGCATTAACATGTAAGTCAAGACTTAGGAGTTTTTCATCATTTGGAGACAAAACCCCAAACCCTAGTATCTTATGAGGATTCATATTAAAAAGTCTGGATAGATGTATTATGCTGTTAGCAAATTCTTTCCTAAAGGGGAAAACTACATTAAGCCAGACACTAAAGTTACTTTTGTTGGAAAACAGTATTTGAGAAACCACAAGAATTTTTATCCTTAATTAGGATTTATGTAATTTAAAAGGCAAGCTCTGAAATCTCTTTCCCCAGCCAAAACTTAGAACTTTCAGCCAAAAGAAAGTTAGAAATACAACTGTCAAGTTAGTACAAAGCAACAGTAGTTAATAAACACTTTTTTCTCAAACTTTGTGTGAGCCATTATATTAATTCCTGTTCTACACACATGTTTTTGAATTCATGCATAGCTTAGCTCCTCTTGATACTGTTATGAAAAGACATAATTATTAAACATTTATCTCATATGATGTTAAATTAAAAGTCAATGCACTAACAAACAAAAAACATGAACATAGCATATTATAAATCTAAAAGCATGCATTTGGTACAGATTGTCCTGGAAAAAAAAAAAGAAAAATATTGATAAAACACCAACCAACTGCAGATTTTAAAAAAACCCCTTTGAATACTGTTTGTGAGGTCCTGGGATATTTAAAATATAACTAACAAACTCCATCCTCATGTTTAGAAAGGAGCCATATGTTCCCTTCACAAATGATCTACAGCTTTGCATCAGACATGGTTAGAGCACAGCAGGTGAACCTGAACTTGTGAACAATCCTCAGTTGTTTCAGTGCAAAGTCTGGCACGTCAGCATCAACGATGTGGCAGATTTGAGCTAAGCCACCAACCTTGCACTGGAAAAGCAGCTTCTCTCTGGTTGCTTGCTAGGGGCAACTGCACCTGATAAAGCCCCAGGCCTTCAGCACCTAAATACGACTTCACAGATGCAGGTTTTCATTGCCTTCTGCATTTAAACTCCATGTCCAAAGGTTTTATTTGTAATAGTGAAGGTTTACAACACCCACATTGAGAATGATGTGGCTAAAAGCACAGTCTGTGGTAGGGAATTGATTTTTTCTTGCTTTCAAGTTGCTCTTTAATAAAACAGTAAAAATGAGCAGTAGTAAGCGCTACATGCATATTTTTTTCCTTTTCTATATTGCATGTCCTTCAAATAATGTGCTTTGTAATAGGCTAAAAAATTCTGCTTCAGTTTTTCTCCATCAGACAGTTGGGAAGTCTAGAAATATTCCACTAAGACAGTACACTGAATAAGAGTTATAATTAGTCACTCAGCAGTGAGTGCTGTTTGATAGGTGCTCTGTTTGTCATAAGGGTTTTAAAATAGCAATATTGGTTAAAGCAAATGAAAAGGCTGCACTACAGCTGAAACTGCAAGCTGACACCAGCAGTCTACCTACTCTGCTAAAGACCATCTTGGTGTTCTTCTGAGAATAGAAACATATTAAGAATTTAACACGACACTAAAAATTATGTACTTTGGAACCTTGAGGCTTAAACTCTGATTTTCAGACTAGTGCATATTAAAGTATTTTTTGATATACAGCACAGATAATAGCTCAAGTCAAGAAGTGTACCCATCAGCGGATCTCATAAAATACAGAACCTCTCTAGTATTATAAGGTCAGAGTAATCACATACGATCAAATCTATTCACCAATTTTATCTCTGTTCTCCTTCTGGTTTTGATCTTTAAATATAAGTACGATTCTTACTTTAATTCATGAAACTGTTATCTTGTTTCTATTTCAGTCCTGAAATCTGGTATCTTTGGTTAGACACAGGCTATAGTTAATGCTGGTTTAGTTTGTGTAAGGTCTTCCTTCCCTTCTCCAACTAATTAACACATTCTCAATTCAATTCACATTTTTCATCTCCAGCTGGTAAGATTTCTTTAAAGAGAGAATTTGCAGTGTGAGCTGAAAGCACTAACAACATATTCAATCAAACGAGCTAAAGGTTTCAAGATTTTAAATGCAGAGCACAAAATGCTTTCTACCAACATTTTAGAACTTCTGTAGCAAAGTGTTTGTATGATTTAAAGAAAATTAACTTTTCTACCTCTAGTCCATCCTCACACAAGCTGTGCTGCTGTGTTCCATTAGCACTACTGAAATCAATGCAGTGTTAGGAGAATTCAAGTAGTAGTCAAGTGGTTAATCAAAATGCAGCCCAGGAGAGCACTAAGAGCCCCCTTCAGCATTATTAACACAGCTTTGCACTGCAGTGGAAAATATTCACCTGTGGTCTTCTGCACACACCACACTGTGCTGTGACAGCCAGGTTTGAGGACACACAAAACTCCCCAGCTCCACACAACTGCCTTTGTGGGAGGGGGGAAATCTTAATAAACACACATGTACAGTGTGGAAAAAGAATAGAAGGCATAATAAACACAAGTCAAAGCAAAACATCACCTGGAGGAAGCTGCAACCTTGACTGTCAGAGCCAATGCAGCCCCAACCCTCTTCCAGCTGGTACACACTGGTGCCCTGTGGGGACAGCAGGTTTGTTTTCTGAGGCACAGCACCCTGTGTTGACTAATGAGAAGTCTACTCAAGTCCTCTCAAGACAGGAGGGCAGCTTTGGAATTTTAAACAATATGCAGTATCTTAGCTTTTTTAATCTCTGCAAGTACAGGACTATAGTGGAACTGTGGATGCAGACTGCTAAAATTAATGAGGCTTTGTAACAAAATCATCAGAGAACCATGGAAACAAATCCCCTGATCCTGAGGTTACCTGAGTCTTCCCCCCCAGCCTAAAAGGCCTCAGTGCAGCAGGCTCAAGTCTTCAAGAATAAGGGCACGGAAATACCACAACAAAGGTCCTTCTCACCATAGAAACATTAAATAAAATAAAGCCTTCTTGTAGCATTGCCAAAGCTGACTTGTCAGCCTGCTGTGCTACATATTCACCAAGGATGCCAGATATCTGACAGGCATCCAAGCCATCATGTCTTAAGTGACAAGTATACACTGAAGTCTGCATTTTAATGAGTGACTTTAAAGATGTTAAAACTAAAGTTGTTAAAAGGAAAGAGAACAGCCAACACAGCAGAACAAGTTAATGCACAAGACAGAAAAGCTATGGAAACTTTGAACAGATACACCAAAAATGTCCTCCCTCACTGTTATATGCAGCAACCTGAGCTGTCTTTAGGCTTAGCAAGAGGCCTCCAAGCACCAGCTGTGTACAAGGGGAAGGTTGAGCAGGATTTAACATAAACCTGCACTTGCTCATTTCTGTGGAATCAAAGATGCACAATTAAAAAAATGCAGCACTTTTCAGGGCAAAAGAACGTTTTGTAAACAACCAGTCTGGCAGAGTTTTCAGTACAATTATTGTATCTGGGGCATTAGATGGTCAAGATTATCAAAAATTTATCTTTTCACTGAACAAGTGCAGAAAGAGGGATGACCACCTCTAAAGAAACCCATCCCACAACACAACACACTAACCCCACTCCCACTGCTCACTAAAAATATCACATCCAGAAAACAGAGGACTGATTCTCTGATCATGTTTGTGCAAGCAGATTGCCCCATGTGATGAACCATGATGGTTCAATTCTGTCCTGCAAAAATCAAGGATTTCTTTTATCATTATCTTAGAAAAGCACAACTGTTAAAAACTGAATTGCCTAAACCAAACTGATCCTGTGCCTGTCACATGGAACCAAAGATGCAGCTACAACAGTAGCAGCCCTGTAGACAAGCTCTGCTTGAAAGTGCCATGGTTTTGTATTTCCCCATTTCTGTTTAATCACCTCTAAAAGAGCAACTTTAAAATTTACTTAGGGTGTCATTTGTGGCAGTGCCTCAAAGCTTCCTGTTCTAAAGGCTGATGAAAACTCTTATCTCCTAGACACCCACATTTTAGATTAATACTTTCCTTTGTGTATGGGAATATATTACTTCCCACAGATGAAAAAAGGATGGCTATCAAGTATCTCAGAAGCTTTTCAGATACAACTTAGATAAATAGAAAAAAAGAGAAAGAAGGAAAGATGGCTTTACTGCTGTCGAAACCAGTCAGCTAAAGCTTTATAAGCATCTATTAACAATTCACTATTTCATAAACAAAATGGAGGTTCTGAAAAAGCAGTTGAAAACTGTCAGTATCAAAACCACCAGACTGTTTGATGGTTTAGTGGAAGGAAGGAGAAAAAGCAAAATATGCTTACTATTTTACACACGGATCTAAGAAGGGGGGGGGGGTGAAAAAAAAAGCTCCCACTCAAGCTCCCCAAGTGTTCACAGCTTTGCTTTTCAACATATTCTATGCAGCCTCACACTCTAGCACAAATCCCATCTTCAACTCCTCTAGGATTAAAGATATTTATGCTACTAAGAGCTCAGGCTCTATTATCCTTTCATACAGCCAAAAAGAGAAAAAAAGCTGTTTTGCTCTTGGGCTTCCCATAATGAAAGTTTCCATAAAAGTAACTTCAGAAGGAGCACTAGGTGTAATACCACACTAAACACACTAAAGCTAAACACAGTAAGGGTATGAATACACAGAACAGTCTACATATACATAGCAATTAGAGAGAGAGTCACAAAATCAGAGACTGGTTTGGGTTGAAAGAGACCTTAATGACAATCCTGTTCCAACCCCCTGCCATGGGCAGGGACACTTTCCACTATCCCAGGTTTCTCAGAGCCCTATCCAGCCTGGCCTATGCACTTCCAGGGATAGGGAGTCCACAGTCTCTATGGACAACCTGTGCCAGTGCCTCAACATTGAAAAATTTCTTCATAATATCTAATCTATACATGCTCTCTCTTCAGCTTAAGGCCAGTTGCTATAGTGCTATCATTCCATGCCCTTGTGAAAAGTCCCTCCCCAGCTCTCTTCTAGCTCCCTTTAGGCACTGGAAGAGGCTCAAGTTCTCCCCAGAGCCTTCCCTTCTCCAGGCTGAACAGCCCCAGTCTCTCAGCCTGTCTTCATTAGGAGAGGTGTTCCAGCCCTGGGATCAAAACTCAAGATTGAATCAAAAGAAAGTTGGAGTTCACCTACTTCAGAGACAGTTAAGCTACAGTCTTTGCTAAATCCTTAATAATTTTTCCTCCCATTATCACTTTCTTATAATGAAATCTAATCCAGATGGATTTTCTTCAGATCCTTTTATCTGTCAAAAACTCCACACCACCACAGAGCGGTATTTCCATGGCAGATTTCACCACGGCTGCCTCAGTTCTACACCACACTTGATAGCCAGACATGAAACAACTTGAAAAGAAAAAAAACTTTGTTTCACAACTCAAAACAAAGACAGGTATTTTTTTTCCAAACTGCTAAACAACTTGATTATTTCCCAAGCCAGTGCTTCCTTTTTCTTCTGCTGTCAGGCTTCTTCAGAGAAGTTATTGCTTCAGGAAATAAACTACAGTGGATTATGAACTCCAGGTTTCAGCATGTCCTGGCCCAACAGTGGACTTCCCCAGATTTTGTGGCCCACCTTGCTCTACACAGTCAAGACTATATTTTCTTCTGTTGAACGTGGTTTAAAACAAAGAAAAATCAGCTTTGCTATTCATTAACTTCTACAGTTGCAGAGAGGCCTCAGAAGAGGAAGTGCTGATTAATCATCATAATCTCTGTTCTTCCTGGTTTGCAGATGAGTACTGTTTTTTTTTCCATGCAAGTGTTATCAATACTTAAAATACACAATGAAGAAAAGCTTGTAGTATATTCAGATTGACTGGTCTAGCCTGCCATTATAGTGAGGTTTTAATTGTAAGAAAATACTATGTTTTGCTCTTGAATTTGTTATAAACAGCAGTGAGGATAAATACTTACAGCATAGTCACCTTCCTGTCTGATTTTATAATTTCTATTTACTCCAGTAGTATATAACACAGTAACCTTTACACAAGGTCAGAGGGGACAAAATGCAGATCTCAGGATGATTTGTGGCTCCACTCTTTACTACCAAGGTTTACAAGCAGTGTCAATAGATTACTGAGTGAACACGAAGCCTCACTTATTTCAGAAAAGCTTTCCATAGGTAAAGGGGCATGGCTGTACACATTATAGAATCAGAGCTCTCAGTGTACTGTGAAATCTCAATCCAAACACAGTAAATGCATGATGTAGCTCGACTGGAAGCAGGACCCTTGTAGAAAAGTTTGCTAATGACATTGCACTGTTTCACTGACAAATGAGGCTATAAAACACTTAATTTACAGCCGAGTTTTATGCAGCAACTCTGATGCAAAAAAACCCCAAACAACCTCTAGAAGCCTTTAAAAAAAGGCTACCAAAATTATTAAACATTATCCTAATCAGATGCTCCACAAACACCATGTTCATTCAGACAGAAAGACTGAAATTAACAATTGCTAACATGAATTTGTCCAAAGTCAGTATTAAAATATTACAACTGGTAAAGAGAGGAAGAGTAATCCTAAAATGCTTGTTGTGATCACTCTGTAGTGCACAGCTACAGAGCTGTTACAAAGAAAAGTATCCTCTGTATTTGTACACAAACCTGTTTCAACTCCAGTAAAACAACAAACCGTTGGGTAACAAAATGCCCTCACCAAAATTTTAACATTACCTCAATTGCTCTAACACAATATAAAGGGGATGTTATTGAAGTATTACAGACAAAACCAATATTGGCATTGTTACAATGTCCTCACCTAGGTTATTTTCTGAATACCTTCCTAACAGAGAAGGTATTACATTACAATTATGCTGGAATCATATGGCTTCCAGAGCGTGCTGTCAGGAAACTGCCACAAAGGAAGAAGTAGAGACAAGTTTTTCATTTCCATTTGGCTTCCTGTGATCTGAGTAATTGCCACTGATTGCTTCAAATGGATGAAGAGCAGGCACTCTCTTGAACAGAGGGATCAGGTTCAAGCTCTACTCTAACCCTAGGTACTGTCCAGTCCAGAGGCACCCGAGCAGCGACATCATCCAGTCATCAGCACAACACATCAATCAAACCTTAAGGAACTCTTACCTAAAGGTTTGCCTGTTCCTCCTGTTTAATGGTTGCTTCAGACATTTTAAACTCAGTGTGCCAAGAGTTAAAGGTAAAAAAATCTGTGGCTGTAATAAGAGGAATTGTGTTCTTTGCACAAACAGAGCAAGCCTCAGGCAGTACAAAGTAACGTAAACACTGCAAACGGAAAACTCTTACCAGGTTCCTTCAATGTTACTCCTGAATACAAAAATTGGGAATCTAGCCCACTCCAAGAATAATAAACAACATTCAAATCACCCTAAGAACTGATGAAAGATGTTTCCTTTTCAGGTAAGAAAAATGAACCTTTGCCTGTAAATTTTAAAGCAACAACATGAGTATACATGTCTCAATTATCTGCAAATCTAAGGAAATAACAGCAGCAAGTCTCTTTTGTCCAGCTATAAAGAAAACATACAGGGATGTTTTTCATCTTATATATGGCCCAGAAACTCTAACAGTGCTGTACTTGTTCACTTCCCACCTCAGTGGAAGTTTTTCCAATCAAGATATTGTGCTGGATGCTGTGTGGCAGGAAGGTGGCACAGCCTGTCAGCTCCCTGCAGGTGCTGCACCTCTTCAGATTCTTGCTCCTGATCTGCCTTAAGTTTTACCAAGACAAGGTAGATTGGGGGAGGAAAAGTTCTTTCTGACCAAGAGATAACATGACTTTAGCACCCTGGTACAGATAAAAGCAGTTAGGACTGAGCAGCTGAGAGCACCTCTGCTGCCACACTGTCATCAGGCAATCACTTGCAAATCTGACTTCCTAGACTTGTTCCTTGGTAGGCATTTCCCTACCACATGCAGCATTTGCTTCTCTATTTTGAGAATTTCAGCAAGTAACACCTTCTCAACAGAAATATTTATTTTTGCAGGCAACCCAAGGACAGACAAGACATAGGAGCACAATTATCAACTTATTTACCAAATTGCCTTAACCCTTCTGCTCTGTCCTCTTTTTGGGACTGCAAAGATCATTGAACTTGGACTCAGACTTTCCTATGAGTCAGGACTGCCAGTATTTGTTTCAACTTGGTGGTGGAACAAAACTGTCCATTCATTGAAGACAAAATTAATGACTTCAAATGTCATCTCAAAATATTTTTTTACTTTAACTGAATGTACCAGGTTGGTGATCTCTCTGTGGCAAATCCTAAGAGCCATTATACACTGTAGGGAAAGACATTTTAAAATTATGACCAACAAATATAATAAATCTTTTCTTTCAGTTAATAACCAATAAAGTGCATATAGTAGAATGGCAGAACAGATTGATAGCAATCTAAAAGATCTTTCCAGTTTCATAATTCTAAAGTGCAACCATTTAAAGCATGAAACACCTACTAAATATAAATGGGTGAACTCTCCCCTTCAGCAGAGATTGTGATCCTTTAATGTGCTCAAGTTACCACAGAAGAAAGATCTTCCACTGAGCTGGGACTTCAGTTTGTCATTGATAAAGGCTAGGCTTTGAATTTTGTTTGCTAAGACAATCAAAACATCTAACACTGCAAAATTGTGTTATGCTCATGAAAAAAAAGGTTGAGATTAAACAGCCCATAAATAATTTTAGTATTTGCCATACACACCTGCTACATTAAGCTTTTCAGCTGCTCCTAAGCTGGGAGCAGAAGTGGTAGTATTGTTGGTCGAGTTTGCTCCTGTTCCATTAAGTACAAGATTTTCCACCTTGGACTCCAACTTCCCAATGCGCTGCAAGATATTATCCAACAGGACAGCAAGTGTCTTCTTCAAATCTGCAAACAAAAATGAAAAGTTAAACTGCTTAATAATGCAGTGCACACTTGTCAGAATCAAAAAACAGATACAAGGATCTGGAGCTATATATATTGATACATATACACACACACACACTTTCTCAGTGCAAATCTTTGCCATTACCAGCTCTAAGCTGTTCCTTACTTTTCATGTTCCTTACTTTGTTCAGCCTCAGATACAAGATTCCCTGACCATGGAACCTGTCAGCCTGTCTATTTTATGAAGCACACTGCAACTCATAGATATCCACAGTCAAGGTGAAATGTGAGCCTTTATGGGAACACAAAAATGCTTGCTTTGCAACGGCTCAAGTAATAAGAAGCTGCTTAAATAATAAGGAGCCTAAACCTAAAACCATTTTCAAGCACTATCAGAGGAATAGTCTGTTGATACTCAGTCATCTGGGAACAAAAATCCCCTTCCCAAAAGGACAGCTTTGAGCCAAAAACCTTCTCCTGGATCTCCTCCACATAACCAGCTTCTGCACTGGCAAATTAAAATAGAAAATAATTTCCAAAAAAAAAGTTCAACTTTACTGTTGCATTCACAAAACACCAAAAAACCTGTTTCCTTTTTTCAGTCTATTAGTGATTGTCTCTGCTGGGTCTGACACAGTGCTTCCTCGGCATGGAAGGCAATGAACAATAACAGGAATTTGCATATCAAATGACAACACAGAAAGAGTTCTCTGGGATTTTTTTTTTCCTTTTTTCCTTTCCTTCCTGGCTTTTATTTTGTTCAGATTCCTTGAAGGAATACAAGACACTTTGGTAAGTCAAAAGAACTGAGGGCAAGAGGAGAAAAAACTAGACCACTATCAGAATAAACTGTATAATTATAAAGGCAATAAGCCAAAGAAGATGCAACTATGGCCCTTTGTTCGTTTACTTTTGTAAAGATTAAAGAATTTGTACGAGGAATTTACATTATTTTTCCATTTAGTTACATAAAATAATTGCATATGTTTTTGTATAATGTATTTTGTTTTACACAACTTTAGAATCAAATAACATTCTGATCTATAATAGAAAACTTTTCCATACATCTGAAGAGATTCCACTGTCTCTCTCTACATCAGTTGTATTTTTGCCACATTCACTCAGTGCTTTTTTTCTTTTTACCCATGACTACCTCAATTCCTGTGCAAAGGAGAGACTAAATAAGAAAATGTTATTACTTTAGAAAGCTTATAATTGTTTTCTCCAATCAAAAGGAGAATCATATTTATTCCATGATGCCATAAAGAAAGCATTTCTCCTTATAACCGTGTGTTTCTTTGTCCTGTAAAGATCAGAAGGTGGAATCTGAAGCACTAGTCCACACATCAGGACTATTTTAAAAGGGGTACAGAAGTTATTTAATGGCATAGTGTGCAGAAAAAAAGGAAACTCTGGACTCAACATGAACAAAACCACAGTACAGAAGAAAGAAACAATCCAGGAAAAAAGTAGTAAAAATAATTCAGGAAACAGGAAGAAATGTAGCCTACATAAAAGCATACACAGATCATAAAGACAAAAGAAGTTCAAATTTATTATTTTTTAAATTCTGATACCAAAACACTGAAATGAGAGATATCTTGTCAGAACAAAAAGGCAAGTGGAGCCAGTAGCAGATTCACAGAATTTTTGTAAAAAACCATTTAGTGCTATAAAGAAAAATCTAATATTCACTGTGTATATCTGAACTATAACTTTTAAAAGGAAAATGTTTGAGCCACCTACCTGACATGGTAGAAAGAAAAAGTGAGAAAGTAAACAAGCTGTGCAACCACCGTTAATGAATGACTGAGAACCTTTCAGGCAGGTAAAAGAAGCCAAACCCAGCAAACATTAAATTTATTCGGTGCTAACTTAGAGCAATCAGAGGATAACATGAAGAAAAATAAAAAGGCTGAATGTAAGCAAGAGAATTAATTTTCACAGAATATTAAAGAAACCTCTACCAATTATTATTATTAACCTCAGTCATTAATGTGTTTATTTCTGAAGAGCTAACCTGATTATTTGCTAGCAACAAGTCTTTTGGTATGCCAAACAGGACAAATTAACTTATTAAGTAATTACCCAGTTTCAAAAACTATTATTTTATATGGTGTTATTCACTCACCACAGTGCTTTTCCCTGAAATATTTAAAATAACTGCATTACCATTATTTTCCATTTTTCCAAACTACTTTGTTGAAAACACCTGGCCAAACTTAAAATTTACGTGTTTAATCTTAAAAATCTTCTCAGCCATGGATTTGAAATTGCTACACAAACCTTGGCTTTCCCCTCACAGAAGTGTCACAAAGTTATTTCACTCACTTCCAAATGCAGTTTAACTTCTCCTTGGGAACTTGACCAGTGTTTGGAGGCAAGTCAACTTACTCCCCAGCAGGATTTGGAACAGGAAATTAATGCCACAGGCTACAAGCTGCATGGGGAACTCTGCTTATGGATATCCAGTGTCCATAACCTTCACTATCTGGAGCCAGATTGTTTGGGGTTTGTTGTCTATACTCTTTTTCATTTCATCCCCCATCGAGCACCCCTGCACAGGAACAGGACACTGGTAATGGCTGTACAGCAGATAAAGGGTTTTTTATCCTAATCACACAATCCTCTAAGAATCTCTACTTGCTTGGAGATCCTCAACCCTAATATTTGTCAATTGAAGAGATGGGGTCTCCATGGTTTGCATCATGAAGCCAATTTTATTGAACACACTGCTGGTTTAGATACCTTTCAAGCATAACGACCATATCTATGTTTCTCAGTAGCATTGCTTAACTGTGGGCTAGTACAGACTTGCACAACCCAAAAAACATACATACATACATACACCCTGATCTCTTCCTCCTTCAGGGTCTTGCCTCAACTTGCCAGGGCTTGTAATGAGTTCAGCAGTACTTTGAGTCCTGCTCCTGAGCTGTATTCCCACATATATTGATCTAGTACCACTCTGTTTTGCTTGTGTTGCTTTGTAAGGCTACAATTCCAGTATAGTTCAACACTCAGCCACAAATCTGGAGTTATAGAATAAGGGCAGGTTGTTATTTAAGCAATGAAGCAATTTAATTGTTAGCTACATTGGGCATAATAATCTCAGGTTTACAGGCAAGCAAATGCACACCAACTCAAAAATTTGCTTTTTTGAGGAAAAAGGAGTGGTGACAGAAACAAGACACAGAAAGAACCTTCCAGCAGGATATTTTCACTACATGCAGCAAAAGGTATAGAGCATTAAGAGAAAACAAGAGAAAAAAGTGCAGCTATTCTGTCTGATGTATCCTAGTCTATATTCTTTGTCTAAGCATACAAAAACTAACTACTCAATTTCTTCAGAGCTGAATATTAAGACAACTATAACAGAAAACAAATCTAAATGACTAATTAGTTGTCCAGACAGTCTGGAAGTGCATAGGTAAGTAGGACAGAAAGGGAGTCTAAAAACTGCTAAACAAGTAAGGTGTATTATATGATCTTAACAGACTGAAAAGGAACCACACCTAACCTGAAATTTGATTATATTTTTATTTTAGTAATATTTTTGAGTAATATGCTTCATTCTTTTCTGCTTGCTTTGTCTGACACATGCACAAAAACGTAACTCTCATGTACAAACTGGAAGAAAGTAAGCATTAAAACCTACTGCCAAGCAAAGCACTAAAACTCAGGCAGTTTTCTGCCCTGAGGCAAATAGGATATACTTAAGCTTAATTTAAGATTATGCCAGATAAAAAAAAAAAAACTTAAACATTAAGTAAATTGACTGAACAAAGAAGTGAAATGGGAAAGAAGAAGAAATAAATGTAACAGGTCTCCATTTTATAACTAAGGCAAGTTTTTCCACAGGGAATTTCTTAGATCACAGAAACAAAAACTGAAAAACCTCACAACCTTCTCAAAAACACCAAAATAGTTTTTTAAAACTGAGTTCTAGCAAATAACCTAGGGCATACTACATAGAGTTACTAGACAGACATAATAAAAATTAGCAAACAGCTTCATTTCCAAGTGACTGGAAATGTAAAGTTTATCCCAATTAAAAGGGAGGGCCATTTTTTTCCATTTGTACAGAAAATGCACAGGGTAAAGTACTGCTAATTCAGCAGCATTATGAAGCAAAATGTTTGGACAATTGAGGAAAAAGCCTTATCAGATTATCAAATAATCCAGAGAACACACTTACCATATGCTGTCACTGTCCCAACATAAGGCCCATCAACTACATTTTTATTTTCTTCAGCTAATGCTTTGATGTATCTCTTGCTGAGGTCCAAAATTTGCTCACGCAGGACTGAACTGCTTTCGTGCTGTGTTTGTTGCTGAATAGTAAAATGCAGAAGCATCATTCCCCAAATAAAACCAAAAGTCACCAGAAAAAAGCCAAGTTTCTGAGAGGACAGCTTCCATGGAGAGAATGCCATGATTCCCAACAGCTTCACACAGTTACTACAAAGGTTCCTAAAGCATGAAGCCAAACAGCAAGTTCATGGTCCAGGTACATAAATATCACAGAGCAGGACTCAGTCTTATTCCAGCTCCTTGGTCAACACATATTTCAGTTCCATCCTGTTGAAAGAGGAGAGAAAAAAGCACAGTTAGCATATCTGAATATTTACTAGCCACACTAGGTCTTCCCTCTGACTGGTACAAACCAGGAGCAGACAATATGCTTGCTTTGTAAATGTTTAATTTGCACGTCTCATCATTGTACTGTAGTAGCCAGAGCAGAAAGTGGCTGAGAAAAGCACTGGAAAGACAACAAAGCAGGAGTGATGTGCCCAAGCAGGTGGAGAACACCTCACAGGATCTGGATCAAATTCCCTGCCTGTAGTGGTTTCTGAGCTGTATTTCAAAATAAGGCTGCTGTTACATATTTATTTGCCTGTGTGTGTGTGTATGCAAAACTTTGCGATGTTGCCAGTGCAGCAATTTAAGACAATTCTCAGTGTAATTCAGTTCTCAGAAAACAAGTAATTTTAGCTGGCAGTGACACTGCTTGGAGTTCCTGGCAAGAGCTACAGCATATGGCTAGATAGGTGATCAGGAAATCAGACTCCCTCAGGGGTATAAAGAGGAAAGAAAAAAATCTACATTATTTAAGCCAATACACTCTCCTGGCTTCCACTGCAAGCAGTTGGGAGGCTGGAATAATGTCCTGCTCCTGTGTGGCCTCTGCTGTGCATAGTCACCCCTTATCCATAAAACATACTCCAACGAGGTTGCTCTTTGCAACTAAATCAAAAACACAAGCTTCTGAATGCTGCAACATGTCTTTTGTACATGAACTAATATTCTCAGAGCTTTTCATACATGAGGGAAAAAGAACTGCAGTAAAGGCCTTCAAGATGCAGTAGGACCAACTTTTCAAGGTAAACTCAATTATAAAACCTGGCATGAAGAATCCAAAGGCAAGAAATGGTCTGTGATGAGAGTGAGGCAGGGTCTTTAGCTTGAAGTCCAACTATAAGAGGGGTAATTAAAAGGTAATTAGGTGTAACCTATCATGTTAGAACACAGATTTGGTAAAATGTTATCCTTTTAACTTCATAATGCTCCCAGACAGGATTAGAGAACATAATGTTCCATTCCGTGCTTCCACAGATAATGCAAATGTTGCTCTGTTTTAATAGGATAATTACTCAGATGCCTTCTAGCAGTGCTCCCTGCTTGTTAAAATTCCCTACAGATCTCCTGTTTCCAGCTGAACCAGGAGTTCTGCAGCGGGACAGAAATACTTTTGGAGCACTTAGCTTCAACCTGTTTGAGCGTGCACATTTCCCATCATTGATTAAGATTGATTGTAGAAGTGCAGGTGCATTACTTAAACTAAAAGCAGGCAAAGCAGACACTCTCCCCTGAACTCACACTGCTAAAAGAACAATCTGCAGCCATCTCTTGCTTAAGGAGGAATGGGGCAGAGAAATTAATTGCAAGTACAGGGAAAAACATCATAAAGCCCTCAAGCTGGCTTTTTACACACTGAAAATATCTCAGTAAAGAAAATGAACAGTCTCAACAGAGGAAATGAAGGACTCTGTTTAATACTGCTTGACATAAATTTCAGTTAGTTTTCCAAGAAAGGGCAGGGAGAAATTTTACTTCTTTCTGTTTGTTTAACTATAGTCTTGAGATAGTTTTGGTCTGGCTGAATAGTAGAATATTGTTACTTCATCAAAAGCTGAAAGTTTTACTACTCTTTTGCAATATTTGGTGCGATAAAATATAGAAAATTCCATAGTCTTAAGCAATATAATGACTTTAAAAAGAAATCTAAAATGTTCAAGATAAACTCCCTTAGTGACTTAATTTCAAGTAAGCACTGACAGCATCCTCTACAGCAATAAGATCTGTGGCTAAACAGTCAATATTTCTTCCTCAATTATCACTTGTTTGTGAAGCAGAAAACACTGTATAAGGAAGTAAACCTATCACCACCATATTTTAACAGACAAGTGCTAATGATTGTTTATGACTAGTTGTTTAGTGGGAAAAAAAAACCCAACTCTGAACATAATTAACATTAGAGACAGCAATTAAAATACAAGTATTTCACAGTCTTCTTTTTAAATTTCTAGAACAGAAAGAAAGATGGTATAAGAGACAGCATAAAGACACTGAATGATGCAAATGATCTCATTAAAGAGGTGTTGACTTTTCTGTTCTATCAACAGAAAAATAAATCTTAAATCCACTTTAAAACTGTAAGAAGGTAGACAGCAAATACTAAACTTTTTGCCATAAAAAAGGACTAAAATTCATTGACAGATGGAAGAATGGCCTCCACTATTTCAACAAACAAGCAGAAAACCCCAAACCCAAACATCACCAACAAGCCCTATTTTTCCTCAAGCAATTCCAGTGGCCAGCAAATTGATGAGTGCCCAACAAAATGTACTTAACTAATTAACTTTACAGCCCTGCTGGTGGCCATGGAGGTTTATAAAATGCACAGCAGAATCCCTGTGCTTCCCTGAGCCTCCACGGGCAGCTGCAATGACTTTGGTATATATTTAATCCCAGATTTGACAGCTGTCAAGGACTGCAACACAACTATTCCTCAGTTGATGATCACCACATACCTATATTGAATCATTACTGGGTACCTAAGTGGACAGTGGACAGAAAATACCAAGGGGTGATGTGGAATGCATGAAGACAGCAGCACAGAAATGTCTCAGAGTATTTCTGTTTTGACAGGAAATTAATAACTGAACTGAGCAAGTGCTGAAGCAATAAACACACATTTGTCTACTATAATCACTGATCGATTTTGACTGGCAAGTTATCTCTGCCCATACCAAGGAAGACATCCCAAAACTTCAGGTGGTAGTGCATTTCTCTTATTCATCTACATGTTATCAATGTTCCAAAGGAGGTAATCCTGTTAATTACTAAGGCTTTTTCCTACTCTGGTCTCCAAATGCACATATCTAAAGAGGATATGGACACCCATATTTGTTTGTGACTCTAAAGAATGTCAGGGGCTTTTTTTGCACCCACTCCCCACCGCTTTTCTAAGCTTTGGAAAGATGTGGTCCCACTTTAGGACATCTCTTGAAATAATTCCGGCACCTTCTGGAAACTGGATGTTAGAGTTGTGAGTTTGTTTGTGAAACTGTTAGGAAGATAATTCCTCCTGACTTAGTTACAGCAGTTAATGTACAAAAACCAAACACCAAGTGTGAAAACCAGGATGAAAGTGAAAGGATATATGAGGCAAGAACACCTCTAATAAAATAAACATCTTTGTTATTTCTTTCTCAAATTCAACTCTAACCAGCCAAAATCCCACCACAACTGAAACAACATTCTGCAGGGTGGTAGGCAGGTGTTTGGGTTTTTGGGGTTGTTTGTAAACAGACTTCTGTGAAAAACATAACCACGATTTACAACTCAACTGCCCCAACCCCGAACAAAAATGATTCACATATTTCTTTGAAAAAGGGCTAATCTTACACCCATTTACACAGGCATAAGAATTTTAAAATACTAAAAGTACTACTATAAAGCTTCATTAAAAACACATTTTTATGTCCTGTATTTAATAAACTCCTGTTCAACAGCTGGTCAATTCACTAGTTAGAAAGGATAACATTCCCATGCTGATGCCATCATTACAAAAGAAACCTCACACTATAAACAATCACCTCAGAGAAGTACCCTAATTAGAGTGATCTGTTTATCAGAGGTGCAAACCACACATTTCTCAGCATTTTAAGATTTGGCTCTTTTGAATTTTTTTTTTTTTTAATGCTTAAAATAGAGTACAAACAGTTCATCTTCATGTGAACAGATTTTGGTGACACATATCCACATATTCCTCTTCACTTTTTAAGAAGGAGAATTAATCATCTACAAGAGATTAAGCAAAGTCTCTTTATAAGTATGTACATATACACAGCTTGATATTCTGTGTCCAATCTGTACCTATATTAGAAATGGTACTTAGGGTAAGCTTGGAACACCACCGTCCTCAGGATACTCAGGATTAAATCAGGATACTCAGGATTAAACTCTTCATTAGTTGAATGCACCATTCATCAGTAGCTACACAGATCTAAAACCATAACTGTCTGTAGCTAAAGCAGAAGCTTTTGCACCCATAAAAACAGCAGCTTGAGTAGTACTTTATTATTAGTTTGTTATAAACTCAAACATAAGCAACCTTAGACATCAAGACTAGTAAATAGCATATATGTATTTTTGCACTATGTGGCTGAGTAAAAATAGTATTGCCACTGCTAGGAAAAGGCCTGTATCCCAATGCCACGTGCAAATTCTAGCCTCTTATGTTTAAGAAATTATTCTAGGAATAATGGTATGAGCTAGAGCTGGGTACCTGGTGCTTCTTGTTACAGCAAAAGCTTAGATAAGATAAGAACCAAGGGCTGGAAAATACAGGCACAGGTTGAAAGGAGAGACCCCAAAATTGTGAGTTATTCAGTGATGGTCAATTACTAGTGAATAAAGAGATGCAACCTTGAATTTTTGGAAAAAACCCTGCTTTGCTTTTAACAGCAGCAAAAGCTGAAAAGGGGGCACAGTATGGCTTAGCAACAAGTAAAGGCAGCTGTGACAGTCCCATCAGTGCTAAATGCATGGCACCAGCTCTGTGGTACCCTCTGCTCACCATCTATAATGAAACTTTTACAGACTAATTGCTTTGACTATGCAGTGGTAATGACCAGAAATGAGTAAACCCCAGCTTTTAGTAACATGTATTGTCAATGAGTGGCAATCTACCCAAGTTCCATTATAAAGCTTAAAGTTGGTTTTAAACTGCTTTGTTTCATCAGCCTTCTAAATCTTCAGCCTCAGCAATCTGCCCTTCCCCTCTTACATGTATCCATCCAGACACAAACAATGTGTATTCAGATGCAGCCTCAGACCCTGCCTGACTACAGCTACTGCATCACAACCAGCTCCAGGAGGTGCTCTTCAACCCCTCACACGAGGAGCCTAATCAAAATACTGACCTGTTTGCCAGCCTGTTTCCCGAAGAGGGCAAGCTGCCCTTCTGTTTGCTACTGTTTGATATCGTAGAACAAGCTGTTACAGACCAGCCAAGGACAAACAGCAAGATGTGAACCTCCTCTATTCTTAGAAGGGCGTGCTAACCTAACAGCTGATGATAATTCAAGTGT
The DNA here is from genome assembly GCA_013401135.1 of Cettia cetti. Lineage (NCBI taxonomy): Eukaryota > Metazoa > Chordata > Aves > Passeriformes > Sylviidae > Cettia > Cettia cetti. The sequence continues at coordinate 36,616 of VZUI01042379.1, read as the reverse complement.
GAAGCCAATGGGCTGCCAGCAAACCAGAGCTACAGCCAGCAAACACAGGGTGAGTGAAAACACCTGCCCTCATCCCAGACCTCCTCTGATAAGGGATGCCACGAGTCAGGCTTCATGCAGAAGCTGATGCAATACATCCTAAGAGGGATAGGCAATCCTCTAAAACCTCTTTTCTAGGAGTAATGAGTCCAAACTGGGAGTGCTACGTTTTAAAATTTTAAGCCAGACAAACTTCCAGGATACATAAAGTAGAATTCCAGGCTGCTGTTAACCACAGTCTCCTACTGCAGCTGTATTGCCTAAACAGATGTGCACTATACCCCAACCAAATGCAAATTAATGGATTTCCTGGTATTGCAGTTGTTTATTCCTGTGGGAATATCCCAGCAGATGTCACATCCCAGTTGGCCAATCTGTGTTCTGAAACAGTGCAATCCGTGCTGTGATTGTGAGATGCTGGCTTCCCTCAGTCCTTTTGGAGGCTCAGTCTACCTTTCCTTCTCTCAAACTACAGCATTAACAACGATAAATTACGGCCTCCTACTTAATGCAGGCAAGTGAAATCAAAGAACAGTCACATGCCCTGTTGGTAGAAGATAAGAAAGGATCAGAGAAGAGAAAAAGAAGCCTGATTTCTGATAAGATTACTTGCATTTAACCACGACATCTGCTCATACCATTGTCAAGTGTCTTTGCACCACACACATTTTGACTCCAGTACTGACACTGCAATTAATTAACCAATGCACTCAGGAAATATATGCCATTAACATTAAAGCATTCACACATCTAAACAGAACTTAGGGGCCTCACTTACACTGAGTGCTCAGGAGCAGTTTAGCTCCTGTTCAGCCACTGACCATGTCAAATGTATAAGGCAGAGGTCAGACAGCAGAAAAACCAAAGGGTGAAACCAGCCTGAGTGGGTGACAGAAATAAAAGGAGAACATTCATTTCAATAGGTCAAGTCATAAATTTGAAGCCACCTCAAAACATTTTTGTTAATATTAAACTAAACTTTCTTCATTCAGTTGTGGTCAGTCCAATAAAAGGCAGAAGTCTGATAGAAAAGCTGATAGAATGTCCTGGAAAAAATAGAAGCCAGCCAGCAAAGCTGATAATACTAGCTCAAATCTGCAAGTCTAGGCCTAGGTGAGTGTTTCCAACTGGCTGAAGCTGTACATATTCCCTACACATCTCACAGGCTCCTCAAGAAGAAGAGATAGCTGAAAAAATCATGCAGCTATACCAGATGCATGCACACTTCTGCTAGCTACACATTTTATAATTTATGTTCCTTAATATAGAAAATAAATGCATGAAACTATTTCCTTAACTGTATTATGGAATCTTAGTTTTGCTGTTCCTTCTGCTGCTCAATTTTATTTTCAGCAATGTTTCTGCCAACCCATTCTCCTCAAGCTGACAGATGTCACTGTGTCTTCTCGCTCACCACCCCTCCACAGCTGATGTGGCACCATGTACTGAGCCTGAAGTGGCAATTTGGGATGTAATCCCATGAAGTGAGAAAAGCAAAACAACACTGGGTCACAACAGAAGCAGCAGGACAGATGGACTGAGGGAGAGTAAGAGTATAAATACTGCAGGGTTGGGGTTTTTTTAGGTTGGGGAGGCATGTTTGCTTTTGTGCATGTGCATGTAGTACAAATTGGCAGGAGGTGGTGGGATGAAAGTTGAAGGAAGGGAAAGCAGTCTCTGATAAGGTGCCATAAAAACAAGTAAATTTTCATCTTGAGCAAGCAGCTTGCCTTCACTTTCAAAAATAAATTCCCCCCACTTAGAAACAATTTGGGTGGCATCCCACCTTAATTCCCCCATGCGGGTCTGTGTTTTCACAGAGCACTCTGAAGTGTTTCAAATCTTCTACCTAGCACATCACTTGCTGCAGTTCAGTCCTACAGAAATTAAACCATCTGATGTTCTTCCTTTTATGCTGTTTGCTTACTGTGATATTTCAGGGAGGAAAGAGTAGAAAAGGAAAGAACACAACAGATAAGGGGAAAAGGATTAGAGGAAAATCTATAAGGAAAAAATCCTTATGCATTTAAATCCTTATGGTACGTACACTGTTTACTGATTAGAAACACTCCAGGCAATGCATTTAAGAACATAATCAAAAAAACAACCTGATCTTCTTTCAATAAACTGAATGAATGTTAGGACTAGGAATAGGACTTCAATGAACTTCAGAAAATCAGAGATGTTCCTGACCTTGAACAGGCAAAAGAAGTGTACATTTTTACAGCCACTTACAGTCTAAGGATGGGGAATATTAATAACCTTCGTCTTGCTGCTGTGTTAAAACCACATGCCCAAAATAGCATTTTCTGGCTGAAAAGAACATTTTGGAATGTTATCATGCTGACCGAGAGATTAAGAAATAGTTTTTGGTTTTTTCTGGATTTTGGTTGGGTTTTTTTTGCAAAAAAGCAACTTACAGAGCCTAAGGGCCTCAGTCATCATCTACAAAATCCCTAAAACCAGTGAAAAAAGTACCCACGAGACATGCTTTCATGGCTTCAAGAGTCCCTGAAGCCCACTGCACAAGCAAACCTTCAAGCTACTTCATTAATTTTAATGAATTTTAAAAATAGGACTCATGGCCAGTAAGTTTCATAATATTTCTAGTGTGGATAAAGTAGATATATTTTTCTCTTCTCCTCACAACTCCCCTCAGCAAAAGGCTAATATATAACATCCTCCTCTGTCATGCTCAATTTCACATTTGACATTTGTCCTCTGAAGGGCAAAACCATGGCACCTGCAGAGAAGTAATGCAGCTTTTTAGATCACCTGGATGATCTCCAGAGTCATGGGTAAAACATCCTCAGTTCCTACACATAAATCCCATGTTCTGGTAATGCTCTCTCATTTCTTTAAGGCACAGGGTGTCTGTGGCAGCAAGAGCTGCAAGCATTGCTATGAACTTATCCAGAAAACTTTACTTATTTTTAATGAATAATAAAATTAACTTCAGCTTATAAGCAAAGCAACAAAATTATGAGGCACTCCAAGAACAACGAAGTTTATTATATAGAAATTTGATCCATTAGCTCATTTCTTGCATCAAGCTGATACTCCAGGCTCCAATCTCACCCACTGCTATTAACCACAAAATCAGCCTGTTACATCACATCTTGTGGTCTGTCCAAGAGGAAAAACAAGCAACTCAACAGGAGCTCTGTCCAACTCTCAGAAGAAAGTCAAAACCTTCTTTGTATTCAGCAAGCAAGCTCTCATCAATGTGGATGCCCAACTATCATCCTCTAAAAATCCATGGTCAACATACTAAAATGTGGGCTTCAGTAATTGTGCTGGACCCAGACAGACAGTCAAACATAAATATTAGTTCTAAGGAAAGATCCAAACATGTTCATGCTAAAAATATTCACTCTACACCTTACTGAAAGTTCTTCAAAAATAGAAAACAAAACCCAAAAATGTAAGTAGATCTGTAAAAGAGTTAACTTTCTTGAATTTTCGACCTTTTGCTGGGAATTGTAGATAATCAAAGCAAAAATAAATTCTCGTTAAATTGGGTTTAAATTAATTGTTGCTACAGGATTCTACACACAAAGTTTTCAAAGGATCAAGGGAAAAGACAGCAGAGTCATATTAAAATAGAGGAATGCAGAAATAAATATATAGAATTTTTTACGTGTATGCTATTAAGCAAGTGCATATCAGATCACAGGGACGACAAAAAAAGTAAACAGCTAAGCTGAACATTAAATAAGTCTTCAGAAATATTTATCTTTCGTTGCTTTAGAATTTCTTGAACTTGGGTCAAAGTGTACAAAGTATACAAAGTATAACATTTCTTCCAATGGATTTGTTCTTGGCAAGCAGGTTGAACACATTCCAGTTTATGTGGCTAGACAAATGGCTGAAAGTACAAGCTGCATCTCCAGAGAACAAAATTTAATGGAATTAAAATTTCAACACTGTCACCTGTTTGGAAGAAACAATGCTGCTGATTATTCCATCACTCTGCATTTAAGACCTTTTATTTATTACTGAAAGGATGAAATTGTAATTTGTAATCTAATTCAAAAGTTAGTAGGGCAGCGAAATATTTTAACCTCTTTCCTGCATATATCCTGTTGCTTAACACTGGTATTTTTCAACAGCTGATACCACCAAAGATTAGAGATGCACTTTTAACTGAAATGAAAGAATGAAAACTGCCAACGTTTCTTATTCCTCTTCCTTAGGAGCAACAATTTGTCACACAGAGATGTCAAAATATTTAAAGGGACATACATGAAGTTCAGTACATGTGCAATGGAGCCCTGTTAGAAACCTGCAGCCACAGAAGACAGAACCTTATAGCAAAGGGCTTGAAAGTAATTTTAGAGGAAACATTAGACAAAGGTTTCACTGTCTACACAGTTCAGATCCATTCAGCCATAACAAAACAGTAATAAACGAGCCTTCACAAAAAAACCTCTGCACATGATTCTCATAATGCTGTCAAGAATTTCAGAGCTTTGTGGGAAAACACGACAAATACTGAATGATTTGGCCATGACCCCAACAGTATTTTCAAAGGAGAGTCAAGTGAGGGCAAGCATAACCACATTCTATCCTGTCACTGACTATAACCAATGCACTGGGGGGACACCATCAGCTTTCCAATCATCTGCAGGATCTAATAAACTTCACAAGTTTCCTCTGCAAACGAATGAGCTGTACTTAGTTTATCACAGGGCACAACTTCTGAACTATTCTGAGTAGGTGGAAAACAGCCTCCCCTCTTTCAGCATCCCTAGACAGCTGTAGAACAACTTGTACTGGCAAACTCTGAGGAATAGCTCTGTTTCAGCTGTAGCTCTTACAATGCTAAATGGGGAAAAAAAAGAAAGAAGTGACGTGTAGAAAACAGCCGGCACAGGCAGCATAAGGAAAATGAATTAGTAATAGGATTCTGTGGTTTCCCTCCAGACTACTGCTAGGCAGGGAGAGGCAGGACAACACACAGCCCCAACACCACGATAAAAAATAATGTGAAAATGTCCTAGCAAGCAGCACAGGTTTCTGATCTGATATTCTGCACAACACAGTACTAAAGGGTGCATACAGAACTCCCTAAGCTCTCCTCATTGCTTATACCCCATCATTAAAAACAACGTTCCTCTTATTAGCCTCTCTCACTCCCAGGTTTTCAGGTTCTCTAGGTAGTGATAAGCTACTACTTGAAAAAGCTATGTCATCTGCTGTTTCTGGTCCACAGTGCAGTAATGGCTTGGGTAATGAACTTTCTTAAATGCCTCAGTGCTTTTTATAAATAATCCTAATTACTAGAAAGGCCTCCTTTCCAAAGTATGCTTTGTTGAAGCTATTATCAATACTTCCATTCAAGGTTTGGTAGCAAAAGTAGCTTCATTTCCAGTGCTGAAAGCAAACCTCTGTTCCCCCTGCAATGCAGTTTCAAAGTAAATGTATGTTAACATCTTGGAAAACTTAATTATTTACAACATTGAATGCTTGAGCAGTCATGAGTTTCCTCTTCCTTATCCAAGGTTCTAAGTAAACTCAAATAATATCCTTCAGTAAATCAGGAAATAAAGCCTGAGGTCTGTCCTTAATAGACATAGAATCCTAACTTAGGTGTTGAAATCTCTATTTATGTGAGCAAATACCACAGCAGAACAGGAGCACATCTGCAAAAGAACCCGATAGGTTTTGAGGATGTGACATTCACACCAAAAGCATTTCAGCTCAGAGTGTGGGTGTCAGTACTGGGAGGAGGTGTTGTGGATTATATCTAATCTGGTTTTAAAGAATAAACACCAACAGTTCAAGGACATGAATTGCATTCCTGGAGTATTTTCATTACAGAGCAACTCAGTTTGTGGTCTCCAAGAGTACTCCATTATGTGTGCATATAGATATATATAGATAGATATAGATAGATATATCAAAGTGCTATTATTAGCAGGTTATCAATTTACTTCCAAAAGCATGTCTCATGCAAACTCATGTTTGAGCATACATTAAACTTCTCTGAGCTACCAAACTCCTTCATGTCATAGATATGCATCAAGAAAATTGCCAAGGAAGTAAACTCATGTATCAATTGCCTGTAGTTATTCTCTCAGTAATATAATGCAATTTGTAATGTTAAAGGTCAAAAAGATACACAAAACTTCTATTGCTTCCTTTATATGCACTTTGGTTATAGATCAGCACACAATTGCAGACTTACTAGATAACACACTTGAAAACAGTTCATTCATGCATGAGTGAGTTTTTTATCCAAAAGGGTTTCTTGAGTTTCTGCAGCTCTGTAACCTGCTAAGGCTGGCCACACCAGGTATTCTCCCTTTTACAGCTCCCTAACCATTGCAACAAAATGCAAATACTGCAAAGATGAATACCAATTCAGTTTCTTGCATTTTACTTTTTTCCACCTCTTCTACTTCTTTCTTATCTTCCTTTACTGTAGAAGCAGAAGCTTTCTCAGCCAGCTGCTGATTCACAGAAAGCTTGTACAAATTTCATCACCAATTTGACTCAAATTCCAACAGAAATTGGGAGTATGAAGGACAAAATTGGATGACTGAGAGAGTCTTGTTTCACTGAGAAATCACAATAGAATAAAATCAGAGGCAGAAATTTTGTATTCCTGCATTCTAGGTGCAACACATTACAGATAAATAATATTATCAACAGGAAAGCAGTGCTAAGCTCTTCCTTTTAATTATGAGCAATAACATGCCAATGTCATCAGCATTTCACTGATGCAGTAATAGATGAAATTTCAGAATAGCAGATAGCAGAAGAAAGTTGTAGAGAAAACAATAGGTAAGCTTGAAAATCTGATGAGTCGGGAAATCACTGTAAGAAACACAAAGTATTATGCTGGTAAAGAAATTGAAAGATGAGGAAGGGGGAAGAAAAAAAAATGCCCTGAGTGAGCTGAGGTAAGAAAACATCTAAATGCAAGTCTAAGAGAGTAAAGGAAATAAATGTTGAGCAGATGAAACGGTACTAAAGAGAGCAGCCTGACAGGCAAGGGCTACACAAACTGAATGGCTGAATACACCGGGAGAGGCAAGACCAAAACCACACAGAACATAAAATAATGCTAAATCAACATTGTGAGTGATCTGCCAAGACACACAAAGTGCAAGTGGCAAAGCATAACTAATATGTTTCCATACACAAATAGGGCCTTAACTCCTGATAGAGAAAACAGTTTGCTTGTCAGAAGTTATTGTTATATCCTGATACACTTCAGCTGCTAAAACTTGCATCTTGAGTGAGAAACAGGTGAAGCTTTTAGTTTATGAGAAAGTCACAAACAGTGAACAGAGCCCCCTATATCAATACCTTCCTTAAATAAAATATTTAACGGGAAAGTTGTTCAGAATGACTATTCCTCAATACTACCATTAATCTTATCAATATATTAACTTCACCAAAAAATTAACTCCTCATGGGGTCAGCTCTCTATTTAATTTATCTTCCAATTGCACCAATTCAAACCATAAGGATCCGGGTCTTAGTAAATAGGGTTTTTTTCACTACATGCATCCACAATCACGAGCATAATAATTTCTACAGCTTTCAGTATTCCTCAGAGAAAAAATGTAACATTATCTTTGCATAAAACATTATGGGTCTATGTAAATGTTGCTTCATAGGCAGTAAGAGGGGATTCTGGAGAAGGTAACAGGAAACAAAACCACAGACATTGCAAGAACATGTTCAAGATCTACATGCACGATGATGAAAATATTTGGTATAAATTACATAATAAGCATTTATGGCTCAAGAAGTCCAAGGTATAGGGTCCCATTAATTATTTAATTATATTGGTGAACATCCTATGTCGTCACTGGTAATTCAGAGTAATACTTTCAAACATTCCAAACCAGCCACCCTCTTTAACACATTTCACAGAAGAGTCACATAGGAGAGATACTCAGAAACAACACATACCCACACAGCTAACCACAGGTGACAGGACAGAACTAAACATCCTTTATAGACTTTGGTGATTTCTATTAATTCCTCTCCATTTATTTTGAGAATAAGTTCCCCTCAATCCTCTGACAATGCATAATTATTTACATTTATTGACACTGAGATTAGAACACGAGTCAAGTGTTGCCACTTTAAATATTGCACAAGAGTGCCATGAGGCTTTTTTTGATACTATGAAATCTGAAGATGTCCAAAAGAGATGTTTTTAAACCCACCCTTGTGCAGAGTCGTGTTTAAGCAAATTTTTACAGGAGTCAGCTGGCACCTCAGTGTCTGTTACTAGCACATCACCACCTCTCAGCCCATGTACTCCCTCCAAAATTTGTATGCATTCACTTGATCAGGATTTCAAATTGTACTCTGCTAAGAAAAGAATATGCTTCCTGAAGGTTGGTAAACATGCTGCATCACCAGCAGCCACGCTTTAGGTCTTGCACTGGGATTCATCCATGTTTCAACAGGTGGCTGCATAGTGAGTGTCAAGCAAAGAAACACTCCCCTGTGTAACACCCTTTTTGCATTTTTATATAAGCACAAACCAAGAGGCACATACTGCTAGAGAACAGAATGATTTTGCTGCACATCAGATTTTTCAAATCTGTTAAAATTTACTTAAATATGATTTAAATATCTCATCTTGCTCTTCTTCCCCTTTTCTTATATGCCATCTAAACTTCAAACTCCAAATCCAACAAAAGAATAACCCACCAAATACTTGGTACTTGGCAGAGTTTTGTAGAAGCAGCAATTCTCATTATTTAGTTTTTAAATATTATAATGCACTAGAGGCAAAATTTCATTAGAAAAAAATCTCATTCTTCCCTGAAGGTCAGCCATTTCTGAGGTAACGATCAAGAGTCAAATAAGAACACTTTAATCTCTTTAGAATAACAAATTTAGTGGGGAAAAAAAAATCAATGCACAACATATATTGCATATGTGTATATAGCGATTTAAGAAAAAATCCCATATAGGATTCCCGTACTTCTTGCAAAATCTGCTTTACAAAAATACAGAAGAAAACCATCTTTCATACTGCATGATAATGAAAAAAAAATTGGTATTTTCCCCTACTTAAGTCAACATTTCTATCTTTTAAGACCATAGGGAGAAAGAAGGAATTTGAAGGACAAAGCAGGAACCACAAATAACCCAGATCTAACATTAGCAGAGGGTGAAAGATAAATGCCTAAAAAGTCTTATGAGCAAAACTGAAGTGACATTGCGAACACTGCAAGCAAATAAACATCAGGAAGATTAAAAATGCAAGCAAGCAAGACTTAGAGAAATGTCAGCAAAACCACCAGCAAAACCTCCCCACACTGCAGCCAATTCCATGGAAGTTGTTTCTAAAGAACAAGAACAGACTTTTTCCTTTTTAAAAAGCAAAAGGCACCAAGACATCCAACAGTTTTTATTCAAGAACCTTGACAAGAATTAATTTTTAAAATTAGTGTTGCATAACTACAAAAAAAAGGTCATCCACTGAATTAAATTTAAATAAAAACACATTCACTAACATTTTCTATTCTTCCTCCACTGAAGTTCTCTTTAATTGCAATATGACAAGAATGTTTTGGATGCTCAGGTTCAGAAAGAGTATAAAATTAAATATCTGTTGTGCAATTTTTCAAGAAAATTTTCAAGAAAAGCAAACAAATGAGACCAGCTAAAACAGAGTAAAATAAAACCCAAACAAAAAAATAATTCATTGAGGCAAAGAAAAAAAGTAGCAACCCCTAGTTTTCAACAAAATACATTGTGTTATGTACCATTTACAACAAAATCAGAATTAAAATAAAATTCATACAACTTGTAAGAAGGTAAGGCTGGTTCCAAATTGCAGCGACACAGACAATACATTCATCACCATTTGACCTAAGCTTTCAATTAAAGCAGGAGGGAAAATCTAGCTTGTCTAGCAGTATTGTTAAGGGCTAGACTGTCAAGAGGCTTTAAGTGAATATATAAAATGAAATGACAAGGACACACCACAGCTCAAGTGACACACATGTGCAAAATAATATAAACATATAAAGGCAATTCCTGTGAATCACAAAAGCCCCACAATCCTGACTGTATTTTTCACAAGTCAAGTTGCAACCCTTATGTGTATTTTTCTGTCTGGAAAGTCAGATTCTAGCTACTTAAATGCATCAAACTGGACAATACAGTATAGGCCACAGAACAACAAAAGAAATGAAAAAAAGAGAGGAAAATTACCACGGGTCCCTCCTAGCCAATGTTGGATTTCATTGAGATACACAGTGATCAGAAAGGGTTTTTAAAGCCAGACCTACCTCTCCAGACCAGTATCTGCACTGCAGTAGATCCTGCTCAGGGATGAGGAGACCTTGGCCTCTCTGCTACCGAGGACAAAGATGTGTCCTGTGCCCAGCAACCAAGCCATGCAAAGAGAGGTAAGAACGAGTGGATGGACTGGACAGGCAAAGAAACAAAGCTCAGGAACTGTTGCTAACAAAAGTGAGAGCCTCATTTCCTTTTTGTCCTGTGGTCATCACAGCAAAGCAGAGTTTTCAGAAGAGATCTGAGAACAGTCAGGCTTCGCTGAGATTAAAGGGAGATTTCTCTCCCCTGTTAGGGAGGAGGAAAGCAGAAAGCAAAAAGCTGCTTTTGACAGAGCCTGTCTACAGGCAAACCCACCGTGGGCAGCACGTGGCCCTGGGGGAGGCAGGATGCAAACCCTGCTGGGAGAGGAGGATGGAGACAGGGAATGGAAAGACAAAATGATGCTGTTTCACTGGGGGAACAGGAGGGGAGCAAAGGATGGGCAAAGGGAACACGGTCAGACCAGTGCGTACAGGAAAATACAGAACTTCAGGGAGCTACCAGCACAGCAAGGCCAGCGAAGAACCCTTTTACACTAAATTGAGATTAGAAAGGGGGAGGTGTGTTTGCCTGTTAAAACATTTATGCTACATGACAGGATGAAAATGGCTATACTTCAGAGAAAGTGTGTCAAAACTCTGCAAGACTCACGCTTGGGGGTTTTCTGCCTTTTTTCTTTTTAATATTCTCACATTCACAATTTGGAAAGAGAGGCTGGGAACGAAAATGATTTCAAGAACATGAAGTTTGATTTATTAGCTTAACAGAGGCTTACTGTACAATACAGGAATTACATGCAAGACTATGTCATTGCAAAAATAATACTAATTTACAGGGTTTTTTCTTAAATAAAAACGCTCTGTTACTATCCATAGTTAATCACTACGACTATTAAGGAGTGTGAAAAAATTCTGAATCTCTGCCAATACCAACATTTGCCTTTACTACAGAACTGTGCCTTAAATGGAAATAACACAAAGAAAAATAAGGAGGTTTTTGTCAGTCATGCCAGATGCCTGTCAATAAAAAAAATGTTCAGAATTTGTTAACAGTTTCTAAAATATTTTTCCTTCTAAATTTCAAAGAATTCATGTCTCAGAGGAGTATCTACAGAAGTGTTGTTTTTATTTTAAAACGGCTTCTTTTTGCATTTGTCATTAAGACTTATAAAGCACAAAAGGTCTTTTTCCTGAATTTTAATGTATCCAACAGGTTAAAGAATACTAGAGACATCCTTCATGCTATGCAAAGTACTGTCCTTGAAAGTTTTTGTTTTCTACCCTTGAGCCCACAACATTAGGAATTCTTTTAATTAACTGAGAACTATAAGACAAGCCTTAAAAAAAAAAAAAAGTCACTTTAATTATGGCAACTGTCAACAGCACAGCAAGAATTTTAAAGAAATCTCAATAAATATGCAAAGAGGCGTCTCAGAGATTTATGAACACGCCCAAATACCCAACTCCCACAGCACTTAATGAGACACTCCTGGGTACTCCTGTAGGTGTCTGAACACCTTCTACAAAGCAGACTGGGGGCAGGGCTGAGCATAATTCACACCTGTAGTCCCCCATCAACGTCAGTGTGGTGTGGTGGGCTTTTGGCACCTCCAGAAAAGCCCACACATTTAAGTCACTTCTGATTATCTCCATCTGTGCACATTTATTCCTGTACAAAATTATCTCATCTCTGTTTATAGTTTAAGCCTCAAGCTTAGACCTCGGGCTCACACATGGAGACAGGAATACTAACAGCAATTTATAAAGGAGTAGGAGTGAGGCTGGAATTTTTCAGCACCAGCTTATTTCTTCTTTCTCTCTCACTGCATCCTTCTTAATGTGTTAAAGAGGGAGGGAAATAAAAAAAATTCTTCAGGATTTGGAATATTATACTTGCTACATTTGGAAAAATAAATCATAGCTGTAACAAGAATTCATGAGCATAAGAAAATTTTTGAGATTTGAATACTGGTACTGAAAGTTATCTTTTCAGCTGCTCTTTGTGATTTGCCTAAACATGGAAAAAAATTATGAGATCTGCATTTTAAGATTTATGTATTCCCAATTTTCCTCATAACAAGAAATCAAAGTTTACAGCTCTGCTTTTTATATTGTACCTGTTTAGCACCTGAATTTAAGATATTTTTATAGCAGTACATTTTATGTGTTATGAATATAAATAACTTCATAATCAATATTATATATTAATATAAATATACAGTATATTTATATATTGTTTATTTCTATATACAATATAGAAAAGCAGACTAACGTACATATCCTTTCTCTTCAGATTCTTCTTCATTCATTATACATATATATATATATATGTATATGTAAAGTCATTTTCCAGCACTTGACTTTTGAGAGGGTGGTCAAAATCAGTTTAATTGTGGTATTCATAAAAAACTTGATCGGTTCAAGGAGTATCTACTCCCATAAAAAGTGTGTATATTTAGTAAACTCTTTCTTGGCATCATCTTCAGAACATTCATATTAACAGATGGAACAAAAATGTGGCTTCTAGGCAGGACAGACTGACCTTCCAGGACAGGACTCATTTAACCCACAGCCAGATGGGACAGCAAAGTTTAGGAACATTGCACATTTCTGTCTCCAGTTAGTTCAGAAAAGATTTGTCTGGGTCAGTCACTCAAACCTGAAGACTTAATAGTATTACAACTTCCTCAGGTCCAGCAGAATCTAAATAAATTCAATAAATACAGATATCACAGCCAGGACTTATGCACCAAAGCACTGGGCCCCCTGCAAGGGATTTTTTTTTTTTGCTGTTTCTGGAGTTCTGCTAAGAAACGTGGCCTTCATGAACACAGGACACAGTGACAGCCCACAGGGACCCAGCCCAGGCTGCAGTCAAGGCAAGGAGAAAGAAATGAGAAGACAAACCTTGGAAAGCCTTTTATCCTTTGCAAACTGAAGTAGATTTAGTGAACAGTAAAAGCAGGTGAATGGGTTATCACTGACAGGGTTGTGAAGCACTGCCACAGGCTGCCCTGGGAAGTGGGGGAGCCACCATTCCTCAGGGATGGATATGTCACATGGATATGGCTCTTAGGGACATGGTTTAGAGGTGAACTTGTCAGTTACAAAGAACCAAAAAAACCCATCATGGCTTGCAGCACTTTGGGAGGAAATAATTTCCATCACTCAGAAATTCATCTAAATGATGCTACTCAAAGTAAAAGTGCATTCATTTACAGTACAAAGAAAATGAAAACTACTGTAAAAATCACCTCCACTCATACATTTTTGTTCCTTGTTTCTTTTTTCTTTTCTTTAGGTAGTGAAAGATAGTTTCATTTAGGAAAATAAAACATAATACACTGAGTCATTAACCCACCCACTAAATGCACTCAAGTATCATTTTATAAAAGATTATTAACAATTCACCCTTGAAGAAGTAAAAGAAACAGTTTGACCCAAAATCAGCATTTCTCCCTTTACACTTCTGTTTTCAGCATTGTGCCTGATCTTTCCATCATCCTTAACCCCTACTGCAGTGCCTGGCAATGACCCATTGTTACAGCCTTGCAAAGTGACTGAGCAACTCTTTCAATTTCTGCTCTTGAAATATAAGATTGAAAAACACCACCAAAACTACCTTGAACTTCTTTAAAAAAATCATTCATTTGGCTGAACATGAACATGGTGTTTCTCAACACAAAAAGTGTCCTTGTTTCCCAACATCTGTTAAGTGGTAGCTTGAATAAAAGCAAGACTACTTTTGACAGTGTAGGATTTCATATCCAGCTTTTAAAATGGCAGTTGACCTTCCCTTGCCCCTCCTAAGTATTTAATTGCCTTAGTCTACTGACACACTGAGCCACCATCACATAAATCTCACCAGGTACATATTTAATACTTCTACTTTAAATTTTGCTATTAAAATATGAGAAAGCCTTTTATCTGTGTGCTGGTTTTCTATTTAGATCACATGTTTTTCTCCACTGCTGTTAAGTTTTTATTTGGCTTTGGGGAGGATTAATAATTTTTTAATTAAGTCCATCACACAATTCAAGTAATTCAAACAAATACTACAAGCTTTGTGAAAGCGACACAGACATGTTTCTGGAATATACAAGAAAAACATAGAGCAAATTTATCTTTAAATATTATCTTAAAGCAGCTTGTCTTTTCATGGAGCACCATGAAGAGGAGTTTGTCCCTGCTTTCTTTACAGAAGAAAACTTCCTTCTTCCTCCCCAATTTGACATTCATAAGATAGTCATAAATAATAATTCATAAAAATTAGTAAGATCCACCCCAAAGTTTCTCTTCTCCAGGTTAGACAGTCCCAGCTCTCTCAGCCTCTCATCCCATGCCAGATGCTGCAGCCCCTTAACAGGTAGAACTTCCCCAGTCAGAAGTTAAGTAGGTAAGGCAACTCATTTTGACAGCGCGGAAAACCACTCAAACCTGAACACTTCAAACCAGACACAGCACCCAACATGGTGCACATTGACATGGGAATTCTAGAAGTATCCATAAACATTGTGGCAGCAATTCAGTTCCTGTTAGCATGGCATCATCTGTGAAAAAACAAATACTATTCTTCACGTAGATATGGTACTTGAAATACAGGATAACATAAAGTGCTAAGCATAAAATGACTCAGGGGTTAAGCACAATTTACAGTTTTCACTGTGTTGTTAACTGTGAAAGTCTTTTAAAAAAACAAGGTATTTTAATGCTTCTCACACTTACTTGAATTATACTGTTACTACCATAAGCCTACATTTGCCCATCTTGCTCTGCTGTAAGTGAAATATTTTCAACACAGTTGTAAATACCAAAGAACAGCATCAACGTAAGTCTGTATATAACCAAACTCAGAGTCACCACAGCAGCAGTAAAAGTCAACCAAATGAGAACATACACATTGGACACACAGTCCAAGGTACCAAGCTGGTACACTGGCTTTTAAAGGCTTACTAAAACTTCAAAGACTAAATTAATAAGTTTCATGCTTCAAATATCTATTCCAAGCATCTTACTTGATTTATGCACAGTTGGCAAACAACCCATATAGATAAAGAATTTAGGAGCCAATACCACAAATCTTGCAATCATTTACTAGAGAAAGCCATTAAAATCTTGCAAAACCTCTTTTTTTCCTCCAAGCAATAAGCATTCCTTCAACAACACTATTTCTAACATGCAAGTAAATGTATTTTGGCCTCAAATCTTGGCTGCCTTTATCAGAATAAATGATACAAGTCTTTTGAAAACACTTTGAAAGAACTGTATATCCAGTATGAAAGAAATGATAGCTATAAACATTCCTCCACTCAATTGCTTTCCATAATTACAGCATTTTATCAATGAAATTTTATGCAGGTTACTATAAAGCCCATTCTGTTTCCCAGACAGTCCCAGAATACATTGCAAAATATCATTAAGCAAGTGTGTGAAAAGCATCTTCTTTCATCCCAAGTGATTAAAGACAAGCTTGGTCGATTCCCATATTTAAGTTAAGGCAACACCAGAACACAGTAGACCTAATTTCAGGTCCTTTTTAAAGATCCTCCCACTGGTCCTTTTCAGTAGTACCTTCCTCCAGGTACCTTCACCCTCAGAAGAGGATTCTGGTTTGTCTGAGTTGCTTTATGAGTAAGACTTCAAAGCTCTGCTTTAAAATGCCTGTTTACCAAGCATCCACATATATATGCACTTCTCAGGAATTTGCTGAAAGTGAGTAAAACTTGACCAACACTTCTTAAATCAGCTAGAAGTCTCCCCTAGTGTAATGAACATGCTTATCCCACGCACAAATTAAGTGAAAATCATTCCCACAAACAGCCTCCTTTTGATACCTCAAATTCTGAGTTGTGAGATTAAAAATAAATTAATTATCCAAAGAAGTTGAGTATCTAGGCAGTATTGTCTCTTCCATGTGACTACTTCCAAGTAAGTAAAGAGCAGAAAGCTGAAGCTTTGTATGATTTATACAATATTCAGGTCAGCTTCATACAAATAATTAAGTAAGTTTACCAAATCTCTACAATTTCACTTTTTCAGATTTAAGAAACACAAGTCAATCAAATTCTGCAGATATTTGATATTATTTATTTCTATATTGTGGGAGTTTAAAAAAAAAAAAAAGAAACCCACAAATGATAAACAGGAACTGCAGAGGAAACAGAAGGGAAAAGGAAGGAAGTAGAAGGAGCAGTTGTTAAGACAGTTCTGAAGGGACAAAAGAGGTATATAAAGCCTCAGTGAGACATAATGCTCCCTCTACCCCAACAGCTGTTTAAGAACAGGAGCTGAACTGATTTCTTCCTTAAACACACCCTCAATTACTCTCAAGAGTTGCTGTGGAAGGAAACATGGGGGAAAAAAGCCCTGCAAAGTTCATCTTGGTTTGTGTGGGAGAACTCCTGGGAGCTGGTTGCTGCCTTTCACTGCTAACAGTGCCCCCAGAGCTGCAGCTCATCTGCCTCCCAAAGACAGGAGCACGACTGTAACTGGGTTGTGGCATGCAGGGGTGTCACATCAGGCACGACATCTCCCACGTCAATGTCACATCCTCCTACTCCCCTCCCTTCCACTTCAGCCCTTTTTCCAGTGAGATAAGGACATCACCAAGCCATTGGGGGAATTCTCTGTGCATGGGGAATAGAAGAGGCTTCAGCACACAGAGTGAGCATTGCAAGAGCTCTTTTGAGGCAATAAAACTCGGGGCAGGGGGACCCACAGAAATTTACATCAAGCTCAGTCCAATACATGTCCTTTCACTGAAATGGGCAAAGCCTATCAATATTAGCATGCCAAGCCAGCAACAAAACCCACACAGTTTAAGCAATATTGTCAATACAACATGATATTACTCATCCACTTCACACTTATAGAGCAAATTCTCATTTCTCCACCTCAGTTTGGCTTCCTTTCCCATCATAAAGGACAAAGAGGAAACAAAACAGCTACAGGAGCTAAAATCCTCCATTACAACCTTCCAATACTCAAGCTAAAACAGCCACTCTTTTTCTGCTTCTTTACACTTTTCACAAAGTTGAATAAAAATTCACAGAGGTGACCTCATAAATCAGGCTGGTAAAGCATTATGGTCTCAATCTGCAGGAACAGGTGACAAAATGCTTACCTTCCAAACAGACTCACACAGCAGATGGCAACCCCTCACTAAGTGTGGAGCTGAAGAACAAGGCTCTCTCTGCAATACGTTACAAGCACATGAAAGGTACTGCTAACAAGGAGAAAAACATCTGGAAGAGAGTGTTTATATATGGAACACAGTTGTTGAATAAGCAGACGGAAGTGTGAATTTGCATTCCTTAGTTTATCTATGGTATGGCTGCTTTGCAAACAGTTACAAGGCAATGTAAGAAAAAATCTAGACTGAAAAGCTTTTTTTTTTTTTGGAGCAATGTGTACACAATGCTTCCCATACCTCTTTTAGAGCACGTGCAAAACCAGCAGGTTCAAAGGGAGATTTTACTTTTATTTAAATATTAAAGAAAAATAGCCTTTTTTTAAAACTTGTGCACACAGAAAATAATCTTGCAGCAGAAAACCATAGCACAAGACAGTGTAAAATAAGCAAACAATCCATTGTTATTTCTGTACAATTTCCAGTTGTCATTCTGAAGTAAAACAGGAAGAATTTAGGGAGCTGTCTGTTTTCAGATGAAAATCCCATTCCTAAACAGGATTAGCTGGTAACCTAAAAATATCAGTCAGTAATCTCCAAAAGTCATAAGCTCATGCACCCCACAAGTCCTATACCAATCACTAACTAAAAGAAATTAGGTCAGAATCCAAATCAGATCACACTAGAGTAGCATCAATCTTATTTCAGAGCTGTCACATTTTAAATCTTTCACACAATTTACACATAAATTATTAAAAACAGAGGAGATCTGCTTCTGAACAGAACTAACTAAAAGTGACATTCTAGTTTAATGTGACAGTTTAAAAAAATACACATCTTCAGTCACTTAAGACATACATCTCTAAATGCACCCCATTAGGCAAACAAACAAATGCTATCTGACAGGCTGCTTTAGTTTCCTTAAAATGATCAGGCATCAGGTGACATTTCTTCTGTCACTGCCATGGACCACTTTCCTTGTACGTTCCCAAATCTTATTTTCTACATGTAAAAAATAATAGAGAGTATATATATATATATCTGACAATTTTTGAAATTTACTGATGTAAAGCCACACAATGAGCCACACTCTCTCCTACAGCCTGGTTTCCTTTTCATAATGACAAGAGCCTCCTAAGATGCAGACTCCAGGATACACGTAAAGCATCTGAGCATATTACAATAACTTGCATCTGGAAGTCATTAGCTGCACTATTAAAGAAGTGGCCACTTCAGCTCACATTGTTAAGCTCCACATCTTGACTGACTGTCACTTGGGCAAAACCACAAATATCCAATGAAAGCATCTCACTGGTAACTGTGTTCCCAGAAGTGGCATCACTGACTTACTGACAATTATCACAATTTTAGTGGCTTTTAACCTTGGTGCAGTTCACTGACTGACACTGCTGACAAGGAGAGGCAAGGAGTAGATATGACCAGAAAATAAGTTTCAGCTACAACTTTTAGATAGAGGCTGACTTTTTCCATAATGAGAAACAGCATGGTACTCAAGTCCTATGACATCTTCAACTCCAAAATTCATGCTTTATCTACAAACTTGTCACCAGAACCAAACCAACTGGGTAGCTAATGGCAGCAAGACACTTCAACACTCTTGTTTTGACTAATTTTATGGTGACATTTATGAGCTGTAATCAGCTATATGAATCAGTGCCATAAACTTTCATAACACAAAACAAACTAGAGGGCAAAGTATGTGGTTTGCCTGCTAATTAAACAATAGTTTAAATTCTTGCCATGCATGATAAACCTCTTATTAAATATCATATTTTTTGATTTCTTATATAACAAGTTTCTGTCTATCCCTGGCTGAGTTACGACGACAATGTCTGCAAACCAGCAATTCCTTTGGGAAGGGACATTTATCAACTGCAGTTTGAGAAAATATAGAAAATGTAATGAAAAAAACTGAACAGAGTTTTCACTCCTCATGCATAACCACCCAAAAAATGCCCACAAACCCCCACATCCTAAAAACACCAAAACCCCAACAATCAAACCCTGCCCAATGATTTAAGCAGTGTCTATCTCCTGCCTCATCTTTGCTAGTAGACAAACCCATCAGAAAGTAAGGTACTGTCAGCATAACCTGGCACATGAACAATGCTCTGTAGACATGAGGTGCAATCAGCAGACATTTGTATCACAATATCAGTTGTGCAAATGGTATTGAACAAGCAGGGGTTTTGTTTGACTTTGTTCTGCTTTTCTCTCCCTTGGATCAGTTTAGTTGCAGTGGACCATCTCTGCTAATTTTAGCTGCAGTTCTCAGTCATGTTCAGCCAAATCCAAATAGTTTCTCAGGAACCCTACTCACAGGCATGTATCATCACACTGCTTAACTCTGACAAACCAAGTTTGCATATTCATACTACAGGCAAAGTAGAGAAATCTGAGTTCTCTTCATAACACAATCTAGCAGTGATGCATAAAAAACAATCAGACCCTGCAGTGAAGAAACCTTCACTTCATGCTCTCTTGTGATAGGATATTACAGCTATGAGAGGATAAAGCAAAAGCAAAACCAGCCAACACAAACTCAGTTTAAATTGAAGACCCAGTGAGGAGCTGTGGGACCCAACTTACGCAGCTTGTCATGGAAAAAAAACGTGAAAGGCCTTTTTCCTGCCAAAGTGGGCTGACAAAAAGACAGGACAGTTTTTCTTGCTGCCACAGCTGTCAGAGAGCACTCCAGCTTGGCTTGTCACTTGTCTTCAAAGACTAGAAGTTCCACTAAAGAACTTTTTCTCTTCCCATCTCTCCTGGAGCTACAAATTAATTTAAAAAGCTTAAGCAACTATAAAAGCCATCAACAAGAGACAGGGAGGAGTGCAATTAAATGAACCCAGCAATGTAAAACCCAAACTGCAGGCAGACAATTGAACACAGTATCCCTGGGTTGATTTCAACATAAGGAAAGTTGAAAGAGCATTGTGTTACAATCTAAGCCTTAAGAGTAAGTTTTTTTACACTCATATCAACATAATAATTTTCTAATGCAGGAAAGAAAGCAGTTCAAAGCCGCAGATGAAATATGACTGACATAGTAATCACATAACCTTTGTTCTCTGTTAAAAGCTTGATGGACTTTGTTAATGTTTATAATGTTACAAAGCATTAGGCCTCCATGAACTGCTTACCTCCTCATTTTGAAATGGGTACCAAGGCTGATGTTTCTTTTCAAGGAAAGAGGAAACTTCTAAAATATCTTGTCAGCTCTACCCAAAAGACCTACAGAGCTCTTCAGTTCCAATAGTATCCCATGATCCTAGAGCTACTACATAGGGTCTGTCCTTGAAGAAAGTCCTGCCAGTGACACAGCACCTGAAGGGGGTAACTCTAGAACAACCCTAATATTTCTCAGTAGTTACACTACGTTTATTATGAGCCAAAACCATCTTACTAATGCTAATGTCACAATTATCTTCAGAGACAAAATCCACAGAACTTTGTTACAACAACCATAAAGAATTAATTAATTTTCACCAGCCTTAGTTCTTTCTTATCACAATATTTAAACAAAACAGTACTACTTGTATAAAGTACAGACAGCCCTTAATAAGAGGTGAAATGAATCAATTTATAAAGACCAATTTATCAAGAGTGTGTCAATATACTGTGGGCACCTTATCCCGAAAATGTATTAATGGCTGCATGCCAGTCCTACTTCAAAGAAAGCTGCCATGCAACAACTAATGAAGCCCTCCTCCTGATCACAAGCATGAAAATTCCTTAAGTCTTGGAAATGTGTATTCAGAATTTAAGGGAGAGGGCAGGCAGGCCGAAAAAAACCCAACAAACAAACCAAAAACCAACAAACCCATACATGACTTATTTTCTGCCAAGGGCAAAAACATTTTCCAAAGGCACTCTCCAAAGGGCTGAGATGACTGAACATTTTAGAGGACAATGTTCTGGGCATACACAGCAAAAATCCACTAAGAATTTGGAAGTCAAAGAGAGCTTCCACAACAATGATAATAGGTCCTTTGAAAAACAATTATCAGAGAAACTAGGGAGGAAAAAGCGCATATACACAAGCATATAGGACTGGACAGAAGAAAATAGCTGCCAAAATATCTTTAGTTTCAAATTGGGAAATACATTTCCTACATTTTCCTCATTTCTCTCAAGTTGCTAGTAACCTGTAATGTATTTTGCATCTTTGTAGTATTGCTCTTAAATTAACTAGGATTTACCCAATGTTTTAAGTACATATTCTAATATTAGATTATTCCAAAACAAAGTTAGTGGGTAGTGAATATTAGTGGGTACTTTTGCTATCACGTAACTAAGATCTGGGAGGAAAAAAAAAAGCCAAACAAACCCAAGAAGAAAGGTTTTTTGTAACCATAACAAACAATGGTGAGGTTTTGTCTACATACTTCTCTGAAGGTCATCATAACGGGCCATAACAAAGGAATTGTTATCGCCTAGGTTAAAATCTGATGAATTGTAAATAAAGATCACAACTGCTTATATTTGAGCTGAAGTACTTATGCTGGAAAGTATACATCCACCATCTGGTGTGCAGTAATTACAGAAATTAAAACCACATTTCTGTGGCCTGCCTTTAACAATTTTTACTGATACAGTAATACTTGATCTTCTTAGGGAGCATAATCTAAACTCATGCTGTTAAATGATCATAAGACTATCCAGTGCATGGCATAAGCAGTTCATTAAGCTGGAATCTTTAAAAACACTTGCTCCCCAGTATTAATGGAAACAGTTCCCGTAGGTTCACGTCACGCCGTTCAATTTAATCCACAGTCAAGGCAAGTTAATTTCACACCTGCTGAGCGATATGGTGATGGATGGCACCACAGCAGGTCATTAATTTTGTTTCCTTTTGATTAATTTCACACCATACACTGGACACAGTCTTTCAAGCTACGATGTCTAAGAGCAGGGCTTAATGCCTGCAAAAGGCTAAATCAGGTTTTGACTGCTTGCCAAAAGGCAAAGACCCCAGATGTGATACAAGTGAAAGGGAGCTTCACTCGGCTTGGCACTGAACTCTGACATGGTTACAGGTGTGGAAGGACACACACCAAAAAACATATTTTAAGTGTGTTGTTCTTGAGCATGCCATAAAGCAGAAATTCTGGATATACCTTGCTTACAATCGAGAAGGCAAAGTTAGTTCTATTTGCTACAGAAACCCCTCCATCATTTACTTACAGATGATACACATAACAAGGTGTAAAGATTTACTAAGACTACTATATTTCCTGATTCCAAAGGGGAAAAAAAAAAAAAATCAAGATCACACAGGATGAAAGAAGAGGAAGTAAAAGCTAACATTCAAACATGACAACAGCAGCCATCATTGCCACCAGGGCAGAAGGAGAAGCAGTGGGTGATTTTGTCACTCTAGTCAGTGAAGACATCTGGGGCCCTTGGAGGCCTCTGGACCCACAGGAGAGGCTCCAGGCACAGCAGAAGGCTGAGCTGAGCCAGCAGCTCCCAGCTGAGGAACAGCCAACCCTCCCTGTACTCCTGTACCTATCCCACTGCTCCAAGCCTCTCAGCCTCACACCCCCCTTTGTGCTACATGTGCCAAATCAACAGATCCCTCCATGAGCTGATTGAGATCATGAAAACAAAAGAAGCCTTTTTTTCACATTAGCTTTCTGCTTGTTTCACAAACCAAGCTGTCTAACAGATGGGTCAGGTGTGTATCAGAGCTGGTGAAAATGAAAAGGAGAAATTGTATCTTTTGGTAGCAAAGAAATGTTTAGCTTAGCTCTTCTCCCTCTTTTAAGGAGTGATTTAAAGCAGCAGCCCCAAAAGCCTCATCCTCTCCGTTGATTAGGGCTTACTAAACTCAAAATAGGATGTGCTTTCTTCCCTTCTTTTCCCTTTCTCTGTGCACCCTAATATTTTACAACACAAATATCAGGGAAACATTATTGCTTATCACTCACTCAAAGCTTTTGCTCTTTTGTTCTTCAAAATAGTGCTTTACAACATAGTATGAGCAAATTTTTAGTCTCTTTCTGATCATGAAGATAATTTAGAAAACACAAAAATGCTCATGCTTAGCAGCAGCCATTTTTGGAAAGAGAAACTATCGCAGTGAAGTCAAAATAGTGGAGAGAGTGACAGGGAAAATGGTTTTGTGATTTGACAAATGGAAATGACACGGGACACGTGATTCAGTATGCATGGCTTAAATCTCTCAGTGTGACAGGCTTAAGTGAGGAAGACACGAGCTACTCTAAATCCATCTGTGCCAGCAGACTTCTACTTCTCCAAACAGAAGTCATTGCCCCTCACATCTGCCCATGCAATTAACCTCAGTGTCCCCTAGACATTATGCAAACTAAGAGGGGCAATAATTAATTTGCTATTTCAGCTACAAATCTGGTCGTGCTAGTTTGATTAGCATAGTTCAGGCTGTGTAGACTGGCCCTTCCATCAAGATTGCAGGAATCTCTCCTACAATCATCCTGCTGTCCTCTTTTGGTTCAGCAGACTGACTGACATCATGACTTACTATCAAGTACTTGATCAAAGGCTCCGCACAAAGCTTGAATAGGTGCTGAGTTGATAATGGTTACCTGTTTATTTGCCAACATGTAATTATCAGCATGAACTGAAAAATTTTACTGTCAACTCCTATAAAGAATCTAAACACAGGATGAACAAGAAGCTGGATTAATAGGACTTAGTCACTGAATGGAAATTCAAAGTAAATTATCTCAATCATCAGAAGCTGCGAGCTGGATTTTGTGGATGCAACTCCCATCGCAGGCAACCAATTATGACAATTTTGACAGTCAGGAGTAACAAAGGAAGAGCTACAGCTTCAACCAGATTTGCAGTTGTTGTTCTTGCTCATCATCACCATCACATGGTTCACATTATGAATGGGAAAGTGACCTTTCAGTATAAAAGTGACAGAAAGTGACAGAAAGTGACACAGTATAAAAACAGAGTTTCTGAGAGAACTAGTTTTTGATGTTTACATTCTTGGATGTCTAGAGAACACCTGGGCGTACTTCCCTTTGAATGTCTCAGTTCTAAGGGGCTACTGAAGAAGCCATTCACTTTCTACCTAAGATCTCTTTGTAGCTGAAAAAACCCCAAACAACAAAACCTTCCCCACCCCATTACAAAAAAAACCCCTACAACCCAAAACAAAACAGCCCCCAAAACCCCCAAACAGAACACCAACCAAACCCCCTAACTAAGCCACCAGGTCACACTTCTCAAACAACCAACTTCTTATCCTCCCCTGAAAGTGGTGGTACTTTCAAAAAATAGAAACTTAATCTGCCTGTATATAATTTGAAATTAGGAAACGAGAGAAGCCCAGCTCTCCAGTCAGGTCTTAAATTGCTTTTTTTTTTTTTTCATATCAAACAAATAATAAATAATTAAGGTGAAATTTCCCATAAGTGCATAGATTAATGCTTACCAAATCTCTTTAATTATTACAGCAATTTGTGAACTAAAAGCTAAGTGCAATAAAGAATGAATTTGAAACTGCTATATGTTTGCATGTATTCATTATGCACATCACCATATGTCAGGGAGAATCTCTGAAGGTGAATCTCAAACAAGTGATTACCACTGAAGCAACATGATGGAGAGTAAAGTAGACAAGGAATATTTTTAGCTTCATCCTATCATTGTCCCTAGAGGAAAGCATTCCCTCTCATGTGGGAAGGGGAGGGGGAAAAAAGCGTAGAAAATTAAAACATGTTTTTCCCCAACGCTAATGACCCATTTTAAACAGCCTTACATAACTCAAAAATGAGATTATATTTGTGTTGTCATGGATTTAATCTTATATTTTTCAGTCTGAATCTTATCAGAAGGTTATTTACCTCACCTGCCTACCACAGTTTTCTGAACTTTCTCAGTTTAAGAAATCTCAGTCATCTGGAGCTTTTCAAGTCAATTAAACAAAAAAAAAAGGGGGCAAGACTGGTGAGGTAATTTTGCACTTCTCTGAACTATACAAGGTTTATACAATCTGAAGCCATATAATTACGTTAAATACCTTCTACCTTCTTCTTAAACTTTCACCAGTCCTGGAATTCCCCCACGTGTGCTCTTCAGCATTTTCTCAAGCATGCACGTTGAGCTTTTCCCCCTGCAGTGCTGGGAACACAAGCCAGTTCTTAGAACAGGTGATTTAAACTGAAGCACTGTCATTAAATGAAAAGCTTTTCCAAAAACAAGCAGAAATGGGTCCACTTTGGTAACTGTTCTCTAAAAAGGTCACATAAAACTTTGCATTCACAAATCTCTTTGCCACTCATAGTTGTATGGATGGAAGAGACAAAATAATGTTCCTTCCAACAGAAAATCTTGCTGTGTACCAACTAAAAGCTCCTTCACACATTAGATGGACATTGATATAAACTGAAAACACTTCCTATGTCCAACAAAATATCCATATATTTGTCAAACATTATCTGAATAACAGGGATAAAATCTACAACACAGTTAAGTCAGACTTTCAAGGTCTACTCAAAAACATTATGTTACTATTTAGGTTAGCTCTCCTGTGTTTCAACAATACAAACACATTATAAACAATATAATGTAAATACCAAGGCTTCCTTCCTTCTTCCTCAAACATTTAAAAAAAAAATAAAAAAAATCTCTAAAACGTACTACCTAAATAGCCTCCTAAATCCAAATGGTTTCCAGAATCAGAAAGGAAATTTAATAGGCAATATTGTCCACCTTTAGAATGGTGACAGTAAAAAGCTCTGCATTTTGATCTAACAAGGTTCTTCCTGGAGCCGCATTTATATTAGTTAGGTAAATTTACAAGACATAAAATAAACCCACAGACAGGAATACTCATCTATAGATATGTACCAAAACCCCTCTACTTTCAGACAATCCATTTGAAAATTATTACTATCCAGTAGTTAATGTAAATGCACAAAGCTGCCAAAAAGATCACTTGCAGCTCTGAGCAGAATGTAAATGATCTTGAAACAGAACTGTAGTACAAGCAGAGAGGAAAACAGAGATCACTCTACTGACACTACCACAGATGAATGGATTTCTTTACTGTTTAGTCAAACCTAATGAAGAGAAAAAGATAGGCAGAGACAGAGGAATAGATTTTCTAATATTATGAAAATACTCATTCCTCTCAACTGACAGGGGAAGTGTGCTGGCAAACACATCTTAAAAGCTGATACAAAAAGCCTTTTTCTTTTAAATTCTGTATCACTGGGCTAGATCGATTTATCTTTGTAACAGCCAGGATTTGAGAGACAATCTGCAAATAACTATTTCAGGCATTATCTTAGCACATTTCAACATCCTGAGCAGTCCATTTGCTGTGTAAGCTACAACCAGAAGGGTCCAGCACAGACCATGGTACCCTGTCTCACCTTATACCTGTGTCCCACTGCCTGAAGTGGGGCAATGTGAGCGTGAGCCAGGGCATGCAGAGGACATCAGTGGCTCTGACTGCAGGGGGGACACCCCAACACAACAGCCCTCACTGCAGCAGGGGCTGCAAGTGCTCAAGGCCAGCTTGGGGAGGCTCTGAGCAACCTGGGAGTGGGATGAGATCCCTTCCAACCCAAACCATTCTGTGATTTTATGATTAATTCTATTATTAGGTTTGGTCTTAAAGAGAAGAACTGTTCAAGCTACCAGCCTGACAAAAAGAATCAATTTTTTCAATAACGTTTTCCTCTGTATTTCAGAGGAATATGATATTTCTTTCTGCAGCTTTTATTACTTAATAGTTTCCAACTTAAGCTGTTATTTTAATAATGAGAAAAGTCATATCCTACATATCCTCCTGGACTCAGCATATGACTTGAGGATCAGGACTGAAAGAAGCAGCTTAATTACAAAGTGACAATAGTTAGCATGGATTTACTAGACATTTCAGAATTTTAAAAGATGTCTTAATTAAGATTTATTTGCTGCCTTGCTCTACTCAGCTTTTCTACATTCTAACAGATCACTGAGACAATATAAACTATCAAACTTATATTTTCTCCATAATATTTTTATTTGTTTATCCTGACTAGCTTTTTTGGGGAGGTATAATGATAGCCTTAGATGAGATTCCTACATAAACATTTAGAATAATCACACCAAATATATTATTCCAATAATATATTGACTATATTAGCAAAAACATGGTATATAATTCTGGATGCAAATAATCCCAAGGGAAAAAAAAATCTGTAGACCAGGACAAATTACTGGACATTCATGGACTACCCAGTTCAGATCTTCAGTAAAAACATCCTCAATCATTACAGACATCCTGAGGTCACTTGAAAAAGCCTCATCAGAAAAAAAAAGGAAAAAAAACCCAAACAAGAAAGAGGATCTGTGCATGGAAGAGGTATTGTTGTGACAAAAAAAAAAAAAAAAAAAAAAGCAAGATGAACTGGCCTTTTGAAGCCTTGAAATCAATGCTTGAAATCACCTGTTTATAAATAGGTAATAAGGAACCCAACAGAAAGGTACAAGATGCACTGGAACCTATTATTAGCTGATTATAACAAAGATTCAGCACAACTGCACATTCACCATTCAGAGACTTCATCAAATCTGACTTAATTGTAAAGAAAGAAAAAAAAAAAATCCATCCAGGCTTGTCCAGTGGATGGAGCAGGAGGAGTGTATCCTCTTTTAGTCAATTCCAGAAGTCAAGGAGTTTAGCAAATAAGGACATTTCCTAACTGGTTAAATAAAAAAAATCAGGTTGTAGAAAGTAAAAAAGAATTTCAGAAGAATACTTTGTGGTATGGGAAGGAATGCATGAGCTTACGTGTAATGTGTTTCAAAAAATTTCAACTCACATGGTGAAATTGCCTTGAAGATAAAATGTTTGGAGTAAAATGGCAAAAGCCACTCAGAAGTCTGGATTAAGATAGAAATCATGCTGTTTTTACAAGCACAGCAGGGGATACAGAAAGCCCTCCTCACACATAACTGAAATCCCACAACACCAGACCCAAATTATGCATGCATAGACTGAGAGATCCCCATGACATCCTAAATAAATTTTAATAAAGGAAATAAAGACCCGAACACCAGAGTAAACTGGACAATGGTTAGCATTGCACTAAAGCCACACACACAACACAAATGGGAACACATTAGCAAAAGAAAAAGAAGTATGAAAATAACATTTGACAGATTTCTTTCTCTGTTTGTCAAATGAAAGGATGACAGAGATGGTCAGTACAAAATAAAAAATGAGGTGGTTTTAATTCTGCATTTTTGTGGCCTGAACAAACATCTTTATCTTGTACAATGAGCTTGATCCCTACAGTACAGGCAAGGTAGACACTGTAAGGTTCCTACAGTAATTTCTGCCAAACTACAAAGCTGCATCAGCAGCCTTTTTAATTAAATGTCAAATTTTAGTTAAAGAATAAGGTGGGTGGCATGCTTTAAAATATTCTGTAGCTTGTTAAAGGGCAAGAGTACACCTTCATTTAAGAACTCTTTTCATAATGCACACCCAAAATCAATAGTGTCAAATCTGAGTTGTATATCAGGAATTTATACAGTGAAGAGGCTTTTTTTTTGTTTGTTTTTAAATTTGGATAAGCAAGCATAAAAATGTATATTGATAGTAGGCAATGGAGTTCAAGTTTGCCATATCCACCATGAACAACACTCAAAGGCAGAACAGAACTGAGGTGCAAACGACAGCCTGAATAGAGCCCAAGACAATTCTAACAAACCAGAGTACTAATGGTGAATGGGAAAAAAAATCCATTAAGTACACAGGATAAAGAAAACTTGCACTTCAAATGTAGGAGAAAAAAGAACCCCTGCTTCTTCACATTTTTTTTAAACCCCAAATAATGAGAAAACAGATTCTTCAGATCTCCATCTAATCCCCTTCTTAAGTCAAAAAAAAGCAAAATTGATGTAGACCAGTTTTCCACACGTAGTTACATGACAACATTATTTTTCAAGTACAGCTTTTTAAAAATGAAACCTTTTTCCACTAACAAAGCTCACAGTTTTCTTTGCTCTGGAAGTGGCAATGCCAATATCTCAGTGTGTAAGAAAGTGTTCCTAGACATAAGTAACTCAGTAGTGGCATTCTGTGACATTACATAGTGCAAATGCTATGCAACCAGTGCATATGGAAACTACGATGCCAGGAAATGAATCAAGGTACAAGGACTTTAATAGAAGCTGAACAGAAGCTAAACCTCTTACAAGCTGAGGCTCTGTATCAGCCAGTACAGCCCTCAAAGGAAAGTTTAAGTGTACACTTGGGCCTCATTGTGCTGGTTTCAGTATACAGAGACAGAGGTTTAAGCAGCATCAACTCAAAAAGAGCTTAAGTAAACTGCAATGTGCCTTTTCCAGCGGCACAGAACCTCACCCACTGCAGTTAAACTCTCCTTACATCACTGTAAAGATCCAGCCCTTTCACCACAGACCCGTGGCCACACTGAATCCCTGCTGGTCACAAATCAACAGCGCTGCAACTGCTCCTTGACCACACACTCAGGAGCCAGATTGGATCAGCTAAGGAACAGGAATTCCAAACCTACACTGGGAAAGCACTGTTTCCACAGAACTTCATCTCAGATGCAAGTATGCAGAAATTTGTAATGGAAACTAAGCCCTCGAGCATCTTCCAGCCTGAAGCTCCTCCTTACTCCCTCAAATATTCTCCAATTTACCTTGGGGAGAATTTTGCCATGATAGGTCAGGTGAAAGTTACTGTAACCTTTTCCTCATAGGAATCATGAATTGTCCCATCAAGTTATCAATCCAGAACCCAAGGGGCATCACTTCAGACACTCAAAGACTTCACAAAGATTCACAGCTGGAGCCAAAACCTGATATCAATAAGCTGCCTGAGTGACCTCAAACCAACAGGATGTGGATTCAGAAATAGGTCAAATCACTTTGTGAAACCAAACACTCCTGCAGCTTGGTTTCATTCCTCACATCATTAATACAGTCAGAAGTTTTTATTTTACTGATTATCCAATTTCTTGAACTTGGGGATGCTGAGCTACTGAAAAAACTCAGAGAAAATATTCCAACCAGAAATACACCTTGCCTATAAGGAGCACAGTTTAGCTTTGTCTTTCAAGAGAAGTTAAGCTATCAAAAGAAATGTTTTACTATTATTGTTGAATTATAAACAAACTCTATTGGTATTTAGGAAAATATCTATTAAAATTAACAAGCTAATGTTTTATTTTAAGCTATAATCATAACCATATTTAAAGTATAACCATAAAATAAGGCAACTTGATTACAAGCTCTTAAAATTAGACTAAGTGTTCAAAACTGGTTAATTTATTCTGTAGTAAAATAGCTGTTAGTTTTAGCAGAAAAGCCACTGGAAGCATTCCACTCCTGCATGCTTTTTTGCAGTCTAGTAAAAGAAAAGTAGCTGCACAACACAAAGAGATGTGAAGTGTAAACAGAATGATACTGCATTTCACCATGTTGTTGGAGGATCAATAATCCTGCTAGAGAAACTGCATTTCACAAAAATAAATACAGGGAAGCAAACTGCTCATTTTTACAAGAACTTAAAACCAAAACAATGTGCTAAGGAATTGATTGGAACAAGGTAGCTTTAATAATGTGGTCAAATATCCTGTGAAACCTAGGCTGAAGTCTGAGTGGTAAAGATTGAGAAATGTTTTACTGTTCTACAGTGTGTTCCACACCCTTTCTTCCTATACTGTCAGACCAAACCTGTCCAGGGAGAAGCAAACTCTCAGAAAAAGGAAATGAATTGGAATGCCTGATACAGAGGTGTAGTGGTGCAGCATGAAACTTTCTTGAGCAACTTAGAGCTGGTATTTTCACTCTTCTAAATCTACAACATAGAAAATTAAGTCATTGCACAAACTGTACTTGAATTGGGCCTATCAAGAAAGACTCATAAAAATTACTTAACATAAGGTTGTTAGGAGGTAGATTATCTGCTCAAGGATTTTTATTATGAATACTATACCAATTTTCAAATGCACTGAATGAAGGAGTAATGTATATTTTTAACTCATGTATACTATGCAGACAAGGTTTATGTGTCTAATGAAATGTTTCAGCAAGTACATCTTCAATCAAAACACATTTTTATGCTTAATTTTACAAAAAAGAAGGTCAAATTAGAAGAGAAAATACAAGTTTAGTTATGTGGGTCCTTAAATACTTGAGATTGTCTTCCAGGTAAATCACATGCATTCTGCAGAGTTCAAAAACTGCATTGAAGCTGCATTGAACAGTAATAGTTCTCTGCAGAAAAGGATCAAACAGAGAGAAAGGGTGAGAACAAGAAAAGAAAAAAAAAAAAGGAGAAGTGAGGGATAAGACACAGCACTTCAAACTCAAGAGAACTACTGCCCAAAGGAATATATGCCAATACAGAAGATTCTTATTAGTAAAAGGGTAAAAATGTGTTAATCCACTCTGGTCACATATATTGCAGACAAGAGGACTATGACACAATGTGGCACAATCCAAGTGTTCAGTATCTTCCAAAGGTCAAAAACCATCCAGTTCACAAAACATTATCTTGGGGAGGAATGGTAATTCACTGCAGTATGTACCTTTTATGACAATGTAGAATCTTAGCTGGAAAAGGTACTTGACATCATCAAGTCCAAGGGTCAACAAGTCTTTTAAACACCTCCAGAGATGCTGACTCAGCCCAGGGGAGCCTGTTCCAAAGCCTGACAACCCTTTTGGTGAAGGAGTTTTACCTAGCATGCAATCTATTACTCGATTAGTAGCTGCCTGAGAATGCCTTGCTAGGACCTCCACACAGGTTAAATAAGCTGAACCAGTCATGGTGAAAAGGGAAGGGAGGAACACAACCTCAACAGGCAATGGGAAACAAGCGGCAATAACTTCATCACCTAACTCTAACAAAAGTGAAAAAGAAAAAAAAAAAGGTTTTAGCTTTAAAACTATTCTAAGGAAACATAACCACAAGGAATATATTTTATGTCAAAGATTATATATAAAGAAATGTAACAAACCACATGACTCATGAGCAACAACCAACAAAAGTAAAATCAGGTTCAGCCTGCTACTTGTAATCTAGGGAAATCCTTTTGTCTAAACGACAAGGTCAAAAGAAGTGGTTGATCACTTTCAAAGATTACAGGATTTTATCAGGATATAAAAATCAGTAAGACAAATGTCAGCAGGTTAGACTAATAATCAAGGTTAAACAGTTTGGAATGCCTGTGGGATATATAAAAAAATACAGTTAGCTAAGAGGAATAAGAGGTCCTTGTGAGACTCAAAAGGCCAGGATCACAGGATTCTTAACTCATACAAACCATAAATAATAAATCACATGAATCACAGCATTGACTTAAGCTTTCCTTATGAAAAGGACTCTGCTATTTAGAGTACTGTAAGAAGGAATCCTTGTCCCCCAAAGTATTTCCTCTTTTGTACTTTCACTGCAGTGTCTCCCTAGTACACAAGCTGCCACATAGGTATGAAACCTCTTCAGCAGAAGTTTGTAAAAGAAATAGCTGCATCATGGCCTGAGTGCATGCACAGACACTGGGCTTGAAGGATTGACCTGATTAAAGCAGACAAGACTTATCCTTGTGGGAAAGTAAAAACAAAACTCCACAATTCATCTTAAAACAGTAGAACTATTCTAGCTTGAGTAAAAGAAGGCTATCCACTCTGATAAAAGTCTGCATTGCCACAGAAAGCCACTGCCTCACATCTGGAGGCTGTGTCAGCAGTTGTGTCATCAATTCTCCATCATTATAGTGGCTCCTCCTCAAATGACATCCACTTTAGGAAGCCTCTGTCATTATCCAAACTCCTTCACTGAACTAGTCTAAGTTTGTACAACACTCCACTCACCCTCTCTTGGTAGCCATAAATTACAGTAACTTATCAACTCACAGGAACAAGCAAGAAATAAAAAAAAAACAAACAAAATAGGGTCAAAAGCAATGGGAATCAAGTCACTACCAAAACATGATTTGAGTGAGATTTTTACCTTAGAGAAATTATACTTCATTATATTATAGGATCTTGGATCTTCAAGAAATGAAAGTCTAATAGATAAGGAAGCCTTCAAAACTTCAATATTCTATGCCAATAATAGGCATCTTATAGAGCAAAGCAAGAGGGTTTTGAGAGTGCTGGCATACAGAGGTTTGCAAATACAAAATTCCACTTTTTCTTCTGAAGTATGGAAGAACAAAAGATTAATTAAGTTTTCGTGTTCTGGGTTTTTTAAGTTCATGTGTGTATGTGGTAAATGAAATACAGATACACAAATATTAACTCGGCAAAAGTAGAATGGAATAAAGAATGACCTTATTTCACTCCAAACAGTTTAGAATTTTTTTTTTTAATTGATGATGCAGTAATAGCAAAACTGCTTGATTCCTGAAAGAGTTTCCACTCATCAGTTTCCCAGCTGATTAGCAGTGTGCAGCATATTCATTTCCTCAGCAGATGCTTCCAATGTTTTTCACCAAGAATTCGTGCTGGAGTTCCTGGTTCCAAAACAGGCTAAGCACAAGAGTTCTGCACACTCTTTGGGAACGATGTACTGTAAGTGAAAATACTATCAGAATCTGGCACTTTGATATTCATCAGCGTATTTCTTTTCACCATCTACTTAATAGACTGAGCAAACACTAAGTCAGACAATCTGTTGGCAAATAACCATCATGTTTGCCACTGGATCTCCCTTGGGACTGCTCTTCCTAACAAAAAAAACCTAAACTAATTCTCCCATTCTCTCATAAAACACCAAGACTCCTTTAGATCTCAATCTTCTCAAAACATGAGCACTGCATTCACATAAGCCTACAAAACACCCACCACATAGCTAATAATACCTTCTAGGGGCAGTTAATGTCAATGATCCCTGAAGTTCTATTAAAATTTTGGAGGCAAGATGAAGAATGAACTGCACGCCAAGCTATTTTACAGAAGCAAAAGCAGAGTGAACTTGTTAGATGATGGCAGCATATAATGCCAAAAACATAACCCAGCAAATGAAATAAAAAAAAAAAAAATTCAAACTTGAAGGGATGGGAGTGGTGCTAGTAAAATTCCATGTATTATCTGAAGCATAGATATTAACAACACAAAGCTTTCTTCTTCTGTATACAACAGAACAGAAGGGATTCTAGTTGGAGGGAGATGACTAAAAACTGGAGAGCAATTGTCTTTATTCTAAGTCATTTTAAGAATTCAGAATGCTTCATTATTTTGCCAGATTCTATTTCATGAAGCAGATTAAGGATTTTACATGAGTTGCACCCGGTGTTGCTGGCTGCTTCCCAAGTTTTAGGCAGTCTAGTTTGGGGAGCTTAGACAACCTGATCTTCTTATATTCAGCATTCAGACACTTTGTCTTTCAGCATCTTTTCAGTCCAGGCTGTATAAGCCGCCTTCCTCCAGGACAGCAAGATGGATTTATCACCCAGAAAAGAGGAAGCATATGTTCTTATTTAATCCTTATTCTGTTCGTACAAAATAAATCCATATTCTACATAAGAGCAACAGAAAACAGTCTGCATATGTTAAATAATGAAGAATAGACATTTCTTTCAGTAAACATACTGCTCCACGAGCCATTTTAAAAGTAAACTACTCCCTACATCTCAGATAAGGCAAGAAATAGAAAGCAGAAGTGCAAGTACCTTGTATGCAAAAAAACAAAACAAAACAAAACAAGTGTAAGGTTTTTCCCCTAATATTAGGCATGGTACAACCAGCAGTAATTATGTGAACCATGGGTGCTGCAGTAAGCAGGGTTTCTCATGAAGTACAGTCAGCGTCATTACACAGAGATCAAGAAGGAAAAAAGTAAATCACCCATTCAGACTAAATTGAACTTTGTGTCCCCAGGCAAAATGGTTTCAATATACAGAAACCAGGAACCAACCAGTTCTTCCTTTTTTGAAAGCCTTTTATGAAATGGCAAAATTATTCTGAAAAAACTGAGATCACCTCATTGACATACCCCCAGTCTGGAAACAACTTTAAACACTGTCCTCCTGAGGACAGAGATTAGCAGATGAGTACCAGCGTCTCCCTCCACCCTACTAGCATTTTTTACACACAAAGCTGTTTGCTGAGATAAAGCACTTGCACAGCACTCAGTCAGAATTCATTCCTGTATTTAGGATTATGAGTCATGCTGTTGAAAAAGCCATCATACTATTTCATGGGGACAAGGCGACAGAGCTTTTTGGACAAATAAGACTGTATAATAACATGAATCTCAAGAGTGAGCCTACATTTAAAGAGTGTTCTATTCTTGCTGCAGTTATCAAGAGAGATTGATGTAACAAGACCTAGCACAAGAATCGAGAATTCATTTTCTCAGGTTTGCTGACCCCAATGCCAGAAGGAAAAATATGTTCTCAAAAGATGAGACTGATATCGTACCATATCTGGAAAAGATGGAACCTACAGACTTAATAGTGGGGAAAGCCTCTACCAAGATTTACTTCCTCAAAACCGAGTGACGCTTATTTTCTCCCTAAATATGCTAAAAAGTAACTTTGCATTAAACAGTTGCCGAAACTCAAGAAAAAACAATACAATACTTGTTCAGCGTAGGTGCGAACACATATACAATCACATCAGGTCAGTCAGCACCTTTGACAGAAATCCCCGCTATGAAACCACAAGGTGATGTTGATGTGTAAAGAAACACCGAAGCTGGCAAATAAAAAGCACTGTTTTTTCCAATCCAAATCTCAACGTATCTTTGGCACAAAAAAAAAAAAAAAAAAAAAAAAAAAAAAAAAAAAAAAAAAAAAAAAAAAGAAAGAAAAAAGAAAGTAGTAGATATGGCAGCCCAAGGCACATTTGGCACCGAGATGACAGCTTTCAAGAACCTTTTTCTCAAAATCACTTCCTAGAGCTTTACAAAAGCATTGGAGAGGGAACAAAACCAGCAAACCGGGTGGAACCGAGAGCTCGTAAATGGCATCGTAAGGGGGAGATTTCAACAGACTCTCGCCCGAGGTTCATCCTCCCAGCCGCGGCACGGCCACCCGCGCTCGGCGAAGCCTCCCCGCGCCGCTCGGTGCGCCCGGGGCCGCCCCCTCCCCGCAGCCACCGCCCGGCCCGCCCGGCCCGGGGGGGCACC